>JAODOY010030040.1:0-22490 GCA_025399855.1 Forbesichthys papilliferus | reverse complement strand
CAGGGGGCAGGGGTGAACAGCTGGGGCAGCAGGGCTTTCTGAAGCCAGGTCACAGGTCAGCAGGCCACACACACACACACACACACACACATGCGCACGCACACACACACATACATAAAATGTATAGGGGTTTCCAAAAAATTACTACTGTACAATGCAGCATTTGAGTCTGACTGATTTAAACAATGTCTTATCTGTCTGTGTGTGTGTGTGTGTGTGTGTGCTATAAGCTATGTGCATGAACGTGTCTGAGAGAAGGGGGGCAGTAGAGGGGTTGTGCGTGGTTTGTTGGGGTGAGGGGGGTGGGGGTAAGAGCGGTTTCATATGATCTCGTTTCAATTAGAATAGCTGCCCGGCCGTCACCATGGCCACTGATGTTATTTTCCAATAGGAGGACTGTTGAGGCGAAGAGGTGTGTGTGTGTGTGTGTGTGTGTGTGTGTGAGAGAGACAGATCGACAAGCAGGGAATACTATGTGCCATATAAAAGCACAGGAGAACATCCACATTAACTAGGTCAGCTGACGTGGTTCCCGTGGGGACGGCAGCTAATTCTCTCTTGTGCGGGTATCACTCTGGTGTTGCGAGCGCTCCTGCACCGGGCCTCCGCACACAGCAGTGTGCATGTGCAGATGTACACATCTGAATGATGCATACACATCAACACACACACACACACACACCACATACTGCAGGTTCTGAGCCAATCAGAGCTTGGATGATTACATGGGTCCAGCAGGGGTCAGGGGTCATTTAGTTGTGTGCGTTTTGTGGAGAATCGTGGGTTGAGAAAGGTCGACATATCTGGGCTTTTGCCTGCCTCTACATGTGCTCGTCTGGTGCCGTCTGTCAACGTGTGTGTGTGCGAGCACACCAACGTGCGCACGTCTCATTACCTCGAGGCTCTTCCACCTGTTTGGCCAGTTTGCGGAGGGCTGCAGCAAATCCGGAGTGAGCGGACTGGTTAGCTGGGCTCCCATTGGCTACGATGGAGCCGTTGAGAGGAGACTGGGTAAGGGGGCTGACCGTCGCCGTGGTACGAGTCGCCGTGGAGATCATTCCTAACGATGGTGACTTTGGCTCATGGCTCATGCCTGAGAACAGAAACAGTGTGGAAGAGTGGGGGGGTTAATATCAATTCCACATGGTAAAGGTTGGATTTCTTTTAAGACTTTACCTCCAAATCTTAACTGGTTTTGTCACTATGGATACCACGAGACGTCTATGCAACACACACATTCGCAAGAAGGGCAGATGAACACACACACACACAAAGTACAAACATTCGGAAATATCAACAGAAAACACAAAAATCGCCTTGGACAAAGAGTATTGGCAGCGGAGCTTGTCTGTCAGACTGTCAGGCAGTTCGTGTGACAAGCGACAGCAGGGCTGCATGGAGATTGGCAGAGCAGGAAGGGGTGAGAGGACCTTAGGGTCAGGGGTCAAAGGTTAAGAGGCAGGGTCACCCGTCCCGGGCTCAGTGGGGTCTAGTGTGGCTGTCTGTGCCAGCACAGCGTTTACATGATAGCAAACATGTCAATGCACATTCCTGTTATACGCTTCCCTATCCTCTGACAACATATGCTGCGTCCCAAAGAATCAATACCATGTGTGTTTCTGCTAGGGATAGGAATGCTTACTCTTACACAGCTACTGAGTATTGGAACTCACAGAATTGTGAGAACGAAATTACAAACATTTTTTGTTTTAATCTTTATTTTGAATTTAGCCAATTTTTATTTGTTTATTAGATTTTAACCCTCTGGGGTCCAGTTCAAACATACCTATACAATTACACACACACACACACACACACAACAAAACAACTCCAGCTGAGATAGAAATCTGTCAGGTTCTCACATGCAGATACTAGTTAGATGGGTCTCCCCTGGAGATTTATGGGAGCTATCTGGATGTTGCAGGGGTGAGGCAGTGTGTGTGTGTGTGTGTGTGAAGGACTGAGTTGTGAAAGGTGACACCAAACTGACTCGTCAGTGTCAAGAGTAGTTGCCCTGAATGTCAAGAGTAGCCTGCAGTACCCCTGTGTACTCTGAAACAAACACACACGCACATATACATTACTGTATACACAAACATAAAAGAACACTCCTCACTAACAGTATATTGATAGCATAATTAGATTAGCTTAGGTATAAATGGGTCTACCCTAGAGGCTGAGAGGCCCATAAAAAGATCCCATTCCAACTGGAGAACAGAGTCTAATGCACGTGTACTGTATGTGTGTACGTGTGCATGTGTGTGCACTAGGGAGTTATGGAATCATAGGAGTCCCCACACTTGTTGGTTGACCTGCCTTTAACCTCCCAATTATCCAGTGCACTCTCCATGAACCTAGCACACAATTAATAATAGAATCAACAATGACTACTGTGTCCAGCACACACACGCACACTGTACACACATGCGCACACGCACACACACACACACACACACACACGCAGACACAGACAAACAGTAATTTAGTACAGTGACCTAATCAAGAGTCATACCTTCTTACAGTCAGCACAACCATTATAAAAGCAAACCAGGAACATTTCAAAGAACTAACAAGCTACCACCAGTATTAACAGTTCAACATGCAAACAAGCATACACACACACCCACACCAACATGTTCACAGATACAGAGACTCAGAAAGTGACCCCCCCCCCCCCATTCCCTTCCCTTCTTAGCCAGCAGATAGAAAAAGCGTGCTGGAGTCTCCTTACTGCACAAAGGAGAGGATCTGTCCCCCGTGGCTGCATCTTCCTGTCCCGGCCACCAGGACACACACCGTATTCCTGCTCCTCCCTGTCTCGCCTGCCTATCTCCTCCACCCCCCCCCCTCCCTCTCTCTCTCTCTCTCTGCCTTCCTGCCTCTTGCTCGGTCACTGACAAAGACCGTTTGGAGCTTATCTAACAAAGCAACACACCACACACTCTCCCTATCTCTCCTCTCCTTGCTCTCTGTCTTTCTCTGCTGCTCACTCACGCTGCTCTCTCTCTCCCTGTGTCTCTCTCTCTCTCTCTTTCAAAACAGAAATTCTTAGCCCAGCAGCTGCTGCGCTGTCACATGACCCACCCGTCAAACAGCACCCCTCTCAACCTATAATTCCTCAGCCATTTGTAGATAACACACAGAGGCATGCATGCCCTGCCCAGAGGAGCTCCAGGGTGGGGGAGGGGAGGGGAGACGAGAGGAGGGAGGGTGGAGAGAGAGAGAGAGAGTCAGCTGTATGGTCGTGCACACAGACAGCCGGTCACCACGTCTCTGACCTCATGGCTTGGGGGGTTGCGTCCACACCATTGAGCGCACGAGACAGAGCAGGAGACAATATATGCAGGGATAGAAATGTGCATGTATTTTATGCATTTCATGTTTTTTTCCATATTCATGTTGTTGCATCTGACTTCCAGATAAATGGTCATATAGGTTCAGCCCAGCCTATGCAAGCATCCTTGTGCACATCTAACTGCAGACACCTTGTGGATAGATTACCTCATTGTGTGTGTAGTACATGTCAGAGATCTAGGTCAACTATCGATGCGAAGTGTCGGGCAATTTAAGCCTGAGATGACGACGTCTCTCTCTCTCTCTCTCAATCTATCTCTCGATCTCTCTCTCTCGAAACTAGGAAGTGGCAATATTATCAGAAATGAAATTAAAATAAAAACGGACAGGAAAGCCATGTGTAAAGCTGCTATAAAGAGCCAGAACTTCCCCGTTAAACAGTCAAACATCATATGTGTGCTTCGTGTCACAAAGCAAACGGAATCTAAAAATATTGGTATTCTCGCCGTTGACTACCATACATATCTTTCCCCAAACTAAGGTTCCATAATGTGGAAGTGACTTCGGCCCTCTATTGGCACTAATCTGGTGCCATTCTGCCACAAACATCACCCATCCATCTATACAGTGAGAATAATATGGCCAGTTTGGCCATTGACTCTCTCTTTAGTCAGAACTCGGTTACTGGACCATGCCTTTTATTCAAAGATGGATGACCTAGAAATATTTAAGAAAACAGTTTGTTCAGTTTGGACAGCCATGGTCGCATTATTTTTCTGGAGAAATGACTTGGTTGACTTTTTTGCTGCTTTGTGGTGAGCTTATAAGTTAATTATATTCTCTCTCTCCCTCTTCCTATGTCTCTCTCTCTCTCTCTCTCGATACTAGGAAGTGGCAATAATATCTCAAATAAACAAAGAAAACATTGATTATCCCATTTTTATAATTGTTTTGAACAAAACTAAATAGATTATAGTATAGTTTGATAAAAGATCAATAGAGGAACCATAATCATATGTGATGATGGTGGTAATGTGTAAACACACAGTTGCCAGGTTTGACCCTAATGCATCCTAACAACTGAATAGCACTTTTATGAACACTGACAAATGAAGTGGTCTGACACATTGACACAGCAGAGCATCGGATAATGAAAATTAAATAACTTTCAGATGAACAATCCACAGACTACACAACATTCTTGCTACAGGGCGTTGCACACAGCTAAACAGAGATGTTATCAGGGCGGTGGGAGGAGGATCATGTCTGCGGTTGGGAGGTGGAGATCTAAGGAAAGCGTGTGGGTAGCACTTCCGCTCTATCTTTGCAGGGTGAGAATGGTTTGTTTAGTCACTTCCTTCTTCTCTATCGTGTTCTCCTCAGTGGTGAGGGAAATGACAGAGAGAAGAGAGAGAGAGAAACAACAACAATAGCTACTTCTTAACAATGCTATATTTCACCACCTCCTGTGAAAACTAAGATCACTCTAACTGTTCCTCCATCCAGCGCCTCCCACCCCGTCCAGTGTCCAGAACCGTGTGTGTGTGTGTGTGTGTGTGTGTGTGTGTGTGTGTGTGTAAAAATAGGGGGCGTTACAGAATGGAGGCCTATTGGACCCTCCTCTGCAGATATTAAACAGGATGAGTGCAGACGTCAACAGAAGCCGGCCCAGCGCTGTATTATAGATGAACACTGTAGTTCTGGCTCTACATTTTAAGGAAAGAATTAGGTATTTCCTTCCAATCATGCCTCCCAGTGTCTCTTGTCTGAAACACACAGTGAAACGCTAAGAGGAGGATTAGGGACACAACGCCATCACATCACTGTTAAAAGGAAACGCGAGAAGAAACTCAAATGAAGATGCTGTCTTTCTTCCCAGTCAAACTAGAGGAGGTATCTCTCAGTGTTTTGAACATAAACAAACAGTTAGCCAAGACAAGTAGGCTAATTGTGAATTTCCTGATGACTTAACCCTGGCACAACCTCTATAATGTTATCATACATTACAGGAACGTTTGCATTTTTAATCGGAAATGTAGTACCAGAAATGCACAGCAGGTGGAAGCATCTCACAGACCTTGATGGCTGGACTAGTACACGATACATGACTGGACTAGTCACAAAGCCTTGAAATAAAGTACACACAATGAAAGACTGGGGATAGATAAAAGTGGATTTAATTGTTTATAAAAAATGTAAAAAGATAAACTGTGAGGTTAATAGCACAAAAAACAGACAACAACAAAGGTTTTGTGTCAAGAGTAAACTGTTTGACATTGTAGCGATGAGTCAAAGATTTTCCCTTAGAGCCCAGGGGTTAAAGGAATGTGTTAAACACGGAGTCTCCTGATACAATTAACCCTTTGAGTGCTGCAATGCCCAGAGGGAAAACAAAACAAAGCGGGGGAAGAAAAAAAAAAAAGGAATGTAGATTACAACGAAGCTCACACAAACATGTGCCCGCCCTCCCAGACACACAAGCGTGCGCGCGCACACACACACACACACACACAGCAGATTGACTGCAAAATGACATACAGTAAACAAAAAGTCTTAACACCCACTGGGAGTAAAGCCGATCGCTAACTAACACACATACAAACAGTTCCACCCTTCTGCTGTGTGGAATGCAGATTACTCTCTCTCTTTCTAACACACACACACGCACACACACACACACATTAAATCCTCTCGGCTCCTGTGTGCCCTGGCCAATGGGGAGATAATACAGTGGCTGCACTAGAGTGGTTAATCTTTAACCAGGAAGGGATTTGCCTATCAGCTTGTTAAAACGAGCACAGTGCTGCTCCGGTAGCCTATCTATCTGATCCAGCCGTCGACCCAAGCATGGCTGAACCCTGACCACGGCTCAGCTGAACTGCCTGGAAGCCTCTATGGCTCAGCTACCAATGGTTAGCCCCATGACGTTTCCCTCAAAGTTTCTCCTCACCAAATTAGTGTCTGCAATTATCTAACATTATGTCAATAGTATTTATTTTGACTGTATGTGATTGGCATGACATTATACCCCTTCGATCTTAACAATGAAAGCGTGTTATTTTACTTTTAGAGTAGACCTATTTCAGTAGTAAAACTGTATATTTAATACATTAAAAACCCAGCTGACTGGGTTTACATTCTTGGTCAGTGGGTGGCAGTAACGTACATAGTTTAACCAGCTCCATTAACCAAAATATCTATCCATCTGCTAATCTAGAATCTAATATTTGCTTCTGCTCTGTCATTGTGTGTGTGTGCGTGAGTGCGTGCGTGCGTGCGTGTGTGAGTGCGTGTGTTGCTTTTAATGAATATACACATATTTCTTATTTCTATTTCTTCCTGGACTCATTTTGAAAAAACCCAACAATATCAGGATGCTCATTTCACTGAGTCCACCAAACGGGCAAATTAAAAACACGGGGTTTAAGATTGTTATTACACTAAGCCCTATTCTGAATACTTAACGAATGTAATTAATGTACATTCAGAGGTGAGGCCTGCTGTTGTTGCTGACAGAACACATATACATCATCCACTTTACATACTAAACATATGAGTGAGAAAGTGTTTTAAATGTATCAAGGGAGCTTTTTCTGCTGGATTCATAAGAGCAATCAAGGTAGCCCCGGGCTACTGTTCTTATAAGCAGACCTAAACTATTTTTGGACCTAAACGGTACAGTATACTGTGTACATGTCACAATCTCTAACACTATTCCACACACACGCACACACACACACACACACACACACACACACACACACACACACACACACGACCACATACTGGGAACATAGCAGGATAAACCCGCTCTGGTAGTTCCAGGTTTGTTTGGCTTCTGAGATGATATGTCGACGCAATCTGCCCCCAGGCACTATGAAACGGATGTGCGTGCGCTCTATGCATGTATATGTGCCTGTGTCTGGTTTGGTCTGCACTAGAGCAAAAAAAAAAAACCTTAATATATCAGAGAGGGGAGTGGAAGAGAGAGAGCGAGAGAGAGAGAGAGAGAGAGAGAGAAAGAGAGAGAGAGAGATGTCAGTATACAGCAGGCCTCCATACGGCTCAGCAGAAAACAACATAGTTCTCTTTCTTGTTCATGTTGTCTTACACACACGGGCGCGCGCACGCGCACACACACACACACACACACACACACACACACACGCAAAGAGTAGAGCAGTCACCCTCTCTTTTACCTCATGCGGGCCTGGGTGACATGTCTGTGTGTGTGTGTGTGTGTGCATGCGGGTGTACCGCTTGTGCACATGAGGCTGTTATTATTCATCCCTCACCTCCCACTTCTTTTCCACTCACCCCCCCCCACCCCCACCTGCCAGCAGCCCACAACAAAAACACAGCGATTTAAAAAAGAGCAGCCGACATAGTTCTCTCTCTCTCTCTCTCTCTCGCTCTCTCTCTCTCTCTCTCTCTCTACCTTTGCCTTTCATTCTCCAATGCACACAGCCACAGATGAAGAGAGAGAGTCTTGAGGGAGAGAGGCGTGAGCTCAGATTATTTTCTCTCTCCTTTCACACACACACACACACACACTCACACACACACGGTGCATTAATTACGCAGAAATTGTGGTAGCGTTGCTACATGGCGGTGATAGTGGTGGGTGAGAGAGAGAGAGAGAGAGAGAGAGAGAGAGAGAGAGAGAGAGAGAGAGAGATTGTTTATGTGTGTGTGTGTGTAAATGTCTCATCTGGGGAGTGTGTGTGTGTGTGTGTGTGTCCGTGTTCTCTGAGACACCAGCGTGGGCGTATGACAGCACAGTCTAGTTATGCTTCACAACGCTGCTTAGAGACTGCGATCACACACACACGCACGCAGAGATAGCTGCACTCACAGGGGCACAGTGCACGCGCAGACACGTGCCTTCCGTCTCTTTGTGGCCTGCGGCCCCCGGGAGTGCGCCCACTCACAGCTCTGCCGTCCCCCTTGGTGAAAAGGACACGGCCAGGCCCCAGCTCCATCCCCAGCCCCAGCCTCTAGAGGCAGCGCTGGGCTAATGGTTAAATAAAGGCACACGGTACGGAATGATACGGACCACAACACTGGCTTTAATCGTTGACACTAACGTGAAGCACACACATATCAGGGCATTAGACGGTTTAATTGCTGTGCAACATTTACATTTTAAAGTGATGCTTTGGCTACGTTGCTACAAGCAGCTCACCTCGTTAGAGACGAGCTCGTGCCGGAAGGTGTACATGCGCATGTGCGAAATACAAATGAATGCATGCTGGCATAAGGTAGGAGGTGCAGAGGAGCTTATCTCTGGTGCAGCACCTGTGGTGCACGTCATGTGTTGTAAACGGTTTGTGTGTCTCTCCGCCTCTAGAGATGAGCGCAACCTGTTGCCTGCAACCCCTCCCCCCATCTCTCTCTCTCTCTCTCTCTCTCTCTCTCTGATAAAGTCTGCTGGGCTGTGGTTGCTAATTAGCCCTCCCTGTGCTCTGCATGGGACTTGAGTCTTTGGCAGCTGCACCACACACACACACACACACACACACACACACACACACGCAGACACACAGCACCCACTTGACTTTCCATGGCAGGGTCCGGTTGCTGAGAGCTGCTCTGTTGTAATCCTGTAATTGGTATAATTGGTGTTTGTGTGTGTGTGTGGGTGTGTGGGTGTGTTTGTGTGTGCGTGATGATACAGTATATCACTGTTGGTCTTCATACCTCAAAGCAACCTGAAGATGATAAACTGTCACCATGGACACAAGCTCTGCTAGTGACACAAGTCACAAACACACCACAAGGCTTTCACTGGACACACCTAGAGAGCTAAGGTGCGTTCAGAATTGACGAACGTTCGCACTACCTCCTCAAACCGTGTGCTTTTGTTCGCAAACGTTCACGGCAAACACAATGCAAACGCAAAACTGCAGAACTGCAAACAAATATGTTTGCGAATGTTCGCAAAACGTTCGATATGTTCGCCAATTCTGAACGCACCTACGGGCCATTCTGAGCAGCCATCAGTGGCTCTCTGCGTCTGATTGGTCTACGAGACTATGAAAACATCACCTAGGTGTGACAACTCTTCTGGAAAATTGGTGGACTATAAATTGGTGGATTATACATGTCTATTTAGTTAATGTGGACCTTGACTTACCGCAGCAAGATTCATGATTATAAAAATGGTTCAACTCCAATTTTCTGTTAGTATTACTTTGCATTTGACTGTAGCGCAACTTAATCTGGTCTGTCGTGATGTCAGTTTTTCCAGAAAAAGGGGTATCTCATGACTGCCATGCTTATTATAAATGACATGTTATAACAAGTCACGTTCAAATGATCAGAGATTGATACTGATATAGTGAAATACTAACCATGCTCAGGTATTTCCTTTGACCAATTGCCATGACCTACAGTAGCACTTACTCTCATGAACCATTTCCAAACCATCACAATTCAACATCATTTGAAGGCATTCTCAAGAACACTTACTAAATTTGAGCGCAAATTAAAACAATATCCCTCTGCAGCGCCGCCTCACACATTGAAACGCATTGTGAAGCAAAACGTAGTACTACAACTTTGTTGTGGTGAGCAGTGCTCGCCACTTTGTTTATGTTCCTATTCAGGTAGCCAGGGCTCTTAGAAGTATCTGATTCTTTTTCTCTATTTATCTATTTTTAGAGAACGGAAAGCTAGCGAAAAGTGAGGGGATTTTTGGTGAATTTTACTAAATGTGTATTATCTTACAATTAGCTTGCAATAGCTGACTACACCTTTAATGTGAATGCCATCTAACATTAACATTTAAAAATAAAGAATTCGCCAGTAGACTTTATATTTGCTGGATGTGATGAAAATACCCTAAAATGCTAGAGAAAAAAAACCACACATTAATAATGAACAAGCTGTATCTATAAAGCAGTTACCGTGATGTAGCATATAACTTCTACAGTTGCACACATAGCACATCCACCACCACACTGAAGTCAGTGAGGCAATTAAAAGGCTAACAAGGTGCTCTCTTCACAATTACACACTAGCCTTGCCCACAATCAACGATGAGCACACATACACACACGCACACACACACACACACACACACACCATGACTGTCAGCTGAGGTATCTGTCAACAGATACCTCAGTGAGCAACAGACACACTCAATTGGACAGAGATAAGGTGATATATTATAGAATGAAAGAAAGTGAAAGAGAGAGAGAGAAAGAGAGAGAGAGAGGGGGGGTGGAAGTAGCAGAAAAAGGCCTTTGTTGAGGAGCAGCCTTTGGCACTATACTCACTTATACTAAGAAAGATTTGCGATTATTATAACAGGAGCAGCACACACACACACACACACACACACACACACACACACACACACATGATATGGAGAGTGTATGTTTCTCTTATCTAATGCTCCTTTGCTCCAGTATTGTGTTTGCTTGACCAGGGCTTATCAGAGCTGGTGCTTTATGGTCACAGCAGCTAGCATTAAATATACAGCTGAAAACACACACACACACACACACGCACACACACACACACACACACACACACACACACACACACACACACACAACCATCTAAAGACATCTACTGTAGAACACTTGCCTGGTGAAATATTATGGAAATAAGTATAAACATTTTGAACACTTGTTTCATTAAAGTTTAAGGTGTCAATACCGCTCAAAGACACTGACTGTACAGTCAACTTGAGCACTGGAAATAATGTCTACATGGTGTGTTGTCTACTGTACATCAGTGTACCATGCTCGCCTATCACATTTTCAAACACACACACACACACGCACGCACGCACACTCGCACGTGTGCCCACACACACAAGCAGAAACACCATCAACATTCAAGATTTGACTTCTGTGGTTTACAATTATACCACTGCTGTGCAGATTGTGTCTGCTGTCAAAAACGAAAACACACAGGATATTAAAGCAGCATGTCTCTGTTACACTTCAGGGAATGGGTTTACAACAAAGAAACAATTCTAGACGTCTATGAATAACTAAAATATAATAAGTTAAATTAAAGATTACATTAAAATAAAAGGTATATTATGTGTGTGTGTGCGTACTACATTTCATTAACATGTAGTGTGTCTGTGTGTGTGTGTGTGTGTGTGTGTGCGTGCGTACAGTGTGTGAATGTCCTAAGAGATCAGTGTGAGGTCAGGTGTCCTGTTCCTAAAGCATGCTGAGGCATATTATGTGACTGACAACATCTGCTTGCTCAACACACACACACACACACACACACACACACACACAAGTATTTAGTTGGTTTAACTGCCAAGCTGTGTGACATAGGGACATGTGTGTGTGTGTGTGTGTGTGTGTGTGTGTGTGCGTGTATGTGTCTGTCTTCAAACGGTCATACAGAAAAGCTTACAGAGCAGGTTAGGCTTGATCTCACAGTTTACTGGTACACAAAAATACACGCATAAATTAACTCAAATACATATAAACAAAGGAATATGTGACTCTCTCAGAGATATTTGAAGGTTGTCTATGTGCTTCTGAGGTACTGCAAACCTATTTGTCGATGTATTTTTCTGTCTCAATATCTTGGTCGGTGTCTGTCTGCCTGACTATGTCTGTCTGTCTGCCTGACTATGTCTGTCTGTCTGTCTGTCTGTCTGTCTGTCTGTGTCTGCTCAGACAAAAGGCTTTTACGACTTGTTTATCCAGCTATCTTCACAAGCCACTCTTTCTTTCTTACTTCTCTTCCTTTACCACTTGGCTTTGCACCCAGCTGGAGGCATCTCACACAGTCAGACGTTTCCTCCAGCCTGGTGCCTATAGTGTAGTGGAATAGTGGAAAAGATCTCCCGACAGGGAAGGGAATGATGGGTGGTGGTGGGGGGGAGGAGGGGTGAGGGTAGGAGAGCGAGAGGGAGGGCAGGAGGATGAGAGAGAGATATCTTGGCCAAGGAAAACCCTCATTACGCAAACATCCTACAGTGGTTTTTCTTCCATCATACATGCAGACCACAGTCTAGCACGGATCAACACACACACACACACACACACAATGCACAAGCAGAAGTAGTGTGTGCACCCACATCTCTATACAACCTAAGTACATTGTTGTAATGCTAGTCAAATCTGAGCCTACCCTAGTCAAACACGCCCCATTCTCTCCAATAAAGAGCTATGTAAACCCATGCAAAGGCCTCTTTACACCCCATGCTATTCAAAACTATCAGTGCAGGCAGTTGATAAGGAAATGCAAAGTGAGTCACCTTTAACTCTTGGCTCCCTGTGTAAACAGCACAGGGAACTTGCTGGGGACTCTGCTAATCGCTCTCTAAACATAACCAGGTGCTGTTGCCACAGACAAACTGTCACTAACACTCGTCACACAGCTGCAGTCTAGCCAAAATGCATGGAACTGCAGGAGCCCGCAGTAAGGCAAACAGTAAAAAACACACCTGAACTGGTTCCAGTGTAACATAATGTATAAAGTAGAATATATAGACACAACCGGCATTTCATCTGACAAATGAACAACTATAGTTCTCCAGTCAGATATTAGGCTAGGTCATTTTAACTGACTTCAGTGTTATCTATTTGGTAATATGCTTTTATTATTGACAAAGTAATAAAGAGTGTTGTTACATTCTAGGGCAGCAGCCTGTTAATTTATGACATTCGTCTACCACTTGTCTTAGAACAATGAGGACAGTCTCCTCTTAACAAAGTCAATCTGATTCCCTGCTCATACAGACACGGCCTTGTCAGCTGAGCTAAATACACAACACGGTTTCTCCTGTCTGCAGATAACCTCAATAAACATTATAGTGTATAACCTGTTGCTTCAATACTGTTTGCAGACCTCTGTGTGTGTGTGTATGTGTGTGTCTATGTGTGTGCATAATATGTCATCTCATAGAGCAGCTGTTGTACGTGCCTGCAGATAACAAGGAGTGCGCCGGTTGCCTTACGGGAGCCCGTGGGAAGTGATTCAACATCACCAACCACCATCCACAGACACACACACACACACACACACACGCGCGCGCAAGTACGCACGTATGCAGGGTCACAGGCAGGGAGATCCCACCCACAATACCACCAAATGGTCACCAGTGTCACTATGGCAATTATCGTCTTATTCGGCCATGTCTCTGCACTGTAGCTATATCCTCATTCCTCACAACGATCAACGTTTGCTATTTTTCAGTACAAAACTATAGCATTAAGGGTTAAAAAGGGCAACAACTGCATGATCAATTGTTTGACACACACATAATCTAGGTTAACCTTTCAGGGTATACTTTTACTTTAATTAATGCCATGGTAATCTAACCTGTGGAAGCGTAGTCCGTGACCGAGTCGGGTCAAGAACAGGACTTGGTAAGTTACTGTAACTCAGAAGAAAGATAAATATTTGTATCATTCCTTTAGGCCAGCCAGCTTTTGAATCTCATGTATCTGCTAATCCGTGACCAAACTAAATATCTAGGGATATTACGATAAATACTCCTTTGACACAATGGTGTTTTATTTTTCTTTCCATTATAAGCAAGCAGGAGCGCTCGAACACGCACGCACGAACGGACACACGCATACACACACACACACACACACACACACGCACGCACGCACGCACACACGCACGTTCTCACACAGATAGGCTACGTGAGCGGCGAATACGCGCGCACACGGGTCTCTCCGGTTATGAGCCACGACAAAAACGACAATCGTTTCCTCGAGATCGCAATAACTTCCTCAACAAAAACCCTCCTTGTGCTCGCCCGATTACAAACAACTGCCGATCGGAACTCAGAATATGTTCCAAATCACTCACCTCAAATGAGTATTTCTGCTATTCCAGTCTTCACGAATTAATAATATTTGATCCGTCAGTAGTGAAAGCGCTTATCCATCCCCTCGCCCTTGCCGCTCCGTCGAGAATAGACTACTTTTGTTGTCACGCAGGAAGCTCCGACGCCTAGCGAGGCTACAGGGACGGAGCACAGCACAGCACAGCAGAGGCAGCCGGCTGCTGAGAGCCGGGAGGTGGGGCTTCTTCTCTGGTGGGGACAGACAGACAAGGAGGGAGGAGGGGGGCAAGCACCTGCTCCCCCGTCACGCCTTCACTGTGCTGACCCCGCATTGTCCCTCCAGCCACGGGGAATAATAGCCATCCGATGCTTCACATTCCGCATTTGACAGGAACGAAGTTTAGATATTATAGCCGCTTATGTAGTGTTACTTCTGAGCATGTTGTAAGGGCAGACACGGGGATTTTGTTTCCATCGAGGTCTACGCGAAAGGTCCGATTTTCAGTTTTATAACTAGCAAATATAGCTAGTATTTAATGTTTATTTGCAAAATACCATAGGCCTTCAGAGTAAGAACCTTAAATTGTATAGTAGGTAGGACTACTTCAATTTGACTTACAGCCGAATACAGCCTATTTTGCAGTAAAAGGGAAAATGTCTGTAATTGCAACACATTGCCACAAGGGGACAGCCACCTACCAAAAGCAGATCAAAGCCTCAACTGACTGAAAATCTCCCCCTCCTGTGTTATCAATTGTTTTACTGTAGATTTAGAAGGCAGCTATTGTACACAGACAGACTTGTAATAGCAGGGTGTTCTACCAGAGCTCAGGATGAAAATAAAGATTTGGAACTGGGATGAGACCCTTTAGACAGTGTTAATTTCCTACATGGATGGGATTAAATGTGTCCTAATTAGGATTAACAGCGGGTCTAATTGGTTCACAAGATTTACTGTTAAGGAGACCCAGCATAAAGGGAAACACTACCCTCTATAAGTCACTAATACACGTAGAGCTCTGCCCTAAAGGCAGACTGACCCACCCCTGTGTGTGTGTGTGTGTGCGTGTGGGTGCATGTGTCTAGTTTTTCACTAATCTGATAGTGTATCACTCACCTCTGCTTGACCTGAGAGAGATAGAGAGCAGGTAGGCAAGGTTTCCTGACTAATGATGCAGTACTGGGACCTTCGCCCTGCATCTACCTTCTGTCTGCATGTACATGACTGACCACCCCCCCCTCACACACACACACACACACACACACACACACACACACACACACACACACATTATCACGCTAAGCATCAGTGATGAAGATGAACATGCTCTAAATATGGATGAACACGTGCCAGCTCATTGTGTCACCTAACCACAGAGGTTTATCTACAAACACAGAATCATTTACATACATGCTAAACAGCCTGGACACAGCGTTCGCACGCCTGCCCTGTTCCTCAAACTGCACACACACAACTGTTAAAAATGCACGTTTATTAAAAAAAGACATGTTTTATTACCAGTGGCTTCTGGCGCACGTCTTTTAAAAAACACACATTTGCATTGCGTTTCCTCTTGCTTGCTATTCCTCCTCGCCGCTGCAGGTGCTCCATAACCGAGGAGTCCTGCAGGGCATTCTCCTCCTCTCCTCCATCTTACTAAGCTAAGGTACAGGAAGATCCGTACGCTGCCAAATCTATATTTCCTTCTCTTGCTCCCCCTATACTCCTCTTTAATTTCACTTCTTTCATCCATCCCCACCTCGCCCTCTATCCACCCTTCCTCTCTCTCTCTCTCTCTCTCTCCCTCCCTCCCTCATTCTCAGTGTCTCTCTCCCAGCAGAGGACTTGGCCTTAGGCATCGTTATTCGTTAACTTAATTTAATAAAGGGGCTTAAGCTTTTGAGAGGCTTCTGAAGGATCTGACTGCTGTTAAATTCATTACAATCTATCAGCCACCAGAGACACAGACCTGCTGCACCGCTGAGGCCTCGGATCCGGAAAGAAGCAGGGTGGGGGGGGGGGGGAAGGGAGAGAGAGGGAGAGAGAAAGGGATGGAGGGAGAGAGAGAGAGAGACTGTACCGGAACACCGGCGTGATTGTTTTTAAATTGATGAGGGAATTACATATTCAGATGTCCCACAGCTACCCCTTCATCTGCACAGTGTTGTACATTGTGCACGCTGTGACTGGATTTCATTGTATCTGCGTGTGTGTGTGTGCGCGCTATACTGCTGACTGGTGGCGTGGAGCAGCAGCTGCCAGGTGAATTGTCAGACAGCGTGAAAGCATGCTGTCCCTGTTGTGCGTCTATAGCAGCCCCCAGCCTCTCCTATAGCAGCCCTGCTCTCCCCTGCATGGCTGGCTTTAGTGCGGAGGATGTGGCCGCTCTTTGAGCCCTCACTGTGGGGAGGCAAGACGAGAAGAAAAGACTTAACTCCCCAGTGGAATGCCTGCCTGGGGCCCCGCTGTCGAGCCTTCTACCCCTCCCATCGCACTGGTATACCTCCTAACGGCCATCATCCACGGGAAACAAGGTAACATGGGAACGAGGATCACTGTGTGTGCGCGTGCGCGTGCGCGTGTGTGTGTTGGCGCTGGGAGGCGGGTGCTATATCGCTGAGCCACATGTTGCTCATTCTTCAGGGCCTGACATTAAGTGAAGGGCACACAAGTAACACTGCAAGGAGCTAAGCATTGTGACGTGGGGTAATGAAGAAATAAAGGCAGGAAAAGGATGAAACAAGGGGGGGACGTGCGTTATGCAAACAATCATATTATTATTACATATAATATGATTGGCTATGGCCATATTGCTGCATATTATATCTATCTTATAACAGAGCCCACATATGTAATGCCTAATTAGGCGTAATCTTCGCCCTGTTAATGCACAGGAGTTAGCATAGTGCCTAGCCGCATATGATACAATATAACTCATAACATAATAACTCATAACATACAACATCAAGAAAATAGCCTTTGGAAGATGCAGATAAGATCTCTCTCTCCCTCTCTCCCCCTCTCTCTCTCTCTTCCTCTCTGTCTCTCCCTCTCTCTCTCCTCCCTCTCTCTCTCCCTCCCTCTCCATCTCTCTCTCTCTCTCTCCCTCTCTCTCTGTCTCTCCCTCTCTCTCTCTCTCTCCTCCCGCTCTCTCTCCCTCCCTCTCTCTCCCTCTCTCTCTCCCTCCCTCTCCCTCTCCCTCTCTCTCTCTCTCAGGCTCAGACCCCAGCCTGACAGAAACACACCCTGCCACACCAGCAAGGACGATCTGCTTCTCTCTCAGCCAATGAGACGTAAGTAAGGCGGAGCTTATCAGTGTGTAAAGATAGAGCCGGGGAAGATTAGATGGCTGTGCTGTAATCTCTCTCATAATTACTGTACATGGCCGTGAATATGCTTCTAATCCCCTCCCGCCCCTTAGTGACACGCAAGCAGACACCGCACCATATGGCTGGGCTCCACAGCAGGCGGCATACCAGGGCAAAAGAGCACCAAGGCAACAGCAGGGGATGTAGGACCGAGTAGAGAGAGGCATTTGTGAATGAAAGATGCTGAACAGCAGGATGTACTGTAGTATCAGCTGTAATGGTCTTTGTTCCCTCCACCTGTATGTGTGTCTGTGTGTGTGCGTGTGCGTGTGTGTGTGTGTGTTCGTTAGAGAGATAGGGGTGATTAATACAGTCTCTACCAGATCTGTGAGGTGTTTGTGTGTGTGTAAACACATGTACGTGTGTGTGAGTGTAATGTCACTGTGCATCCAGGCTAGCAGCAGGCTAGTGTTGTTGGGTAACCAATTAACAGTTGTAGTTGTAGTAGACTGTGTGTGCGCGTGTGTGTGCGCGTGTGTGCGCGCGTGTGTGTGCGCGTGCGTGCGCGTGTGTGTGGGGGTGTAGAATGTGTCTGAGCCACTGACCTGCCCATTAGCTCTCTCCTCTTGGCTAAGCCCTGCCATCGATCACACAGCCACACTTCATTGATCCGACAAACCAGTAGCACGCCTGTGCTACTTAGCCATGCTCTCCATTTCTCACGCCTCTATACCACCCTGGTGTGTGTGTGTGTGTGTGGGAGAAGATGTCAATGTATTTGTCTCCACCTGTACAACAGCGCATGTTGTGTTTACCAGTATAGACTTCAGTGTTCAACAGCCCCCCCCCGCGTGTCAGCGATTGTGCACAAACCCACATGTACACACACACACACACACACACACACGCACACACACACACCTATCCTTTCAACTCAGCCGCGCAAGGCCAAAGAGATTTATTCCTCCCATTATTCAGATGTATTCCACCTTGCCACCTCGCCGCTGTGACATAATTAACTATGTACACTCTATCAGCCACGCTGGCGCTGGATAATTGTTAGCTGTCAATGTGAATGTTCGAAACACATGGACACCCATACAGCTGCCAAAGGCATGCACACACACACACACACACACACACACACACACACAAACACTCACAGTTATATATACACACAGTCAGAGTTATAGGAACATGCTCAGTATCATACAGCGAGAGACATATTACGAAATCTAGCTGCAAATGCAGGCCTTCTATTGGCTCCCTCATTACATGAGCACACCAAGGATTCATTCAGAGTGACTTCTTACTGTAACTTCCAGAAGGCCAGAGAGTCAAAGATTGGGGAGGACGGAGGGGGGAAAGAGCTAAAGGAAAGAGCAGTGACAGGGAGAAAAGACAGACAGACCCATGGCTGTTATACAGTCCCGAGGAGGGAGTGCAGGAGAGAGAGAGGAGTGTGCTGCTGATGGTGACGTTTGAAGATAGAGGGACGGCGATAAGGGAGAAGGTGTTTAAAACAGGGGACCATGTGGTCAGGTGACACTTACAGACAGGCTGAGAGATTAGTTCATTTGAATTAACTCCTGAATAGAAATAGATGCAAATAGATCTGCACATGCATTTCAATCTAAGCATCTTTTGAAGAAACTTTCATTTTTAATTATTTTACAGTATACAATTACAATATGGTCATTTTGCAGACATTACATTAGCCTTACCGTGAGTATAATTACTTTATGAAGTATACGGCATGTCGCGATAAACGCAATATTGCAATGCCGTGGTGTTGCTAACCCAATCGCGGGGGATGGCAAGAAATCGCCATAAGCACAATGTTTACATTTTATTTTTTTCATGAGGCTAGCCCATCGAACATGAAGTTTCATTTAGGGAATGTGCGCCATTGAAGCGCACATTCCTCCCTGCCCTTGTTGTAGCCAGTTGTAGTCTTTGGGATGTATGTAGGGAATGAAGAAATTCCCAGAGCGGTCATTCAACTTAAGGCACTGGGAATCGCCAAAGAGCTAAATAACCACTGATGTGGTAGAAGAATGTTCAAAAACGGTACAGCAAGTTTTATTTAATGTATTTTTAGTATAATTAATTTTTAACATTTGGTCTTCAAAATGTGTTATTGAAAAAGGGAGGGGTCATCCTATATTCGGACCAATACGGTATAAGAAGCTACCACCGGCTAATATGGGGCTGGGGGAATTTGTGCTTAGATAGTGCACACGCCCTAGATCAGACGTCATATTAGATGGGCTAGCCTCATGAAAAAAATCAAATGTAAACATTGCTGTTTGCGGTACCTGCGGTTGCTTTCCACGGCCTGCGGTTGGGTTAGCAACACTGCGGTATTTGAATTTTGTGGTTATTGCGACAGCTCTAGATGTATGTACTGTATTTACGAAACTCTGATGTTGCGCTTTACTTCACTTTACTACAGTTTTGTCACAATCCGTTCTGTTTGGGCAGTATGCATAATGCAGCACACCACAGATGTATTGGCAGTGCACACACTTCTCAAGTAATACTTTTGGAATATGTCTATTTCTTGTGGGAAAGAAAACGGAATAGTTGTACCCTAAAGTTTTGGGTTGTTAAACTTTTGCAATCACTTATTTCTGTCTACAACTATGCTAAGTCAAGGTATGTTGGTTCATCATAGGCTTTTTGATGCGCTGTTTAATATGCTTTTAATTAATTGGTCATATGTTCCAGCTGAAATTTTGATCATACATATGCCGCAGGTGATTGCATACCTACAGACACCGAAATTCTTCGCCTAGAAATTTTGTTTATGCCCCAGAACCACGCTGTTTTGGAAGCTCTCCGCCACACACTTGACCACTCAAAACAACAACAAAAATATGGCGATTGTACCAACGTTAATCACTGCATGGATAATTACTTATGCGCGACAGCCCTAGTTTGAAGAAGTAGGTAGGGTACTGGGCCTGTTAGGGAACAATACCAAGATCCTTTGTCTTGTTGTGGAATACCCAAACCATTAACCAGTACCATATTCTTTAATATATTATTATTTCATAGTATTAGGCAAACAGTATTGCTTCTTGATTGGGACCATGGCTCCAAAAAGTTGAAAAATATAATATATTTAGATGGTTTGAGAGTAATCTGACTGATATGCAATTGTCAGTGAACATTCTACTGGTAAAATTAAAGCATGTTAAGAGTTAGGTCATTGTCTACTACAGCAATGTGCCATGTCTGTCATTCAAATGGATTATAATGCATTAAAACCCAGCAATCGCTTCTGTCACCCCTCCTCCCTCTCTGACACTCACTTCCCCCTGCTCTCACCCACCCCCACACATATACCCTCTAACAGATGGCATAGGGTTGACAATAGCCAAGCCAATTATGTATCTTATTATGACATACCACTTACTACACCACACGGCATAATCTCCCCACTGAAAATGGTAGGTATTAAAGTAGGGTGATAAAGGGATAATGCAAAAGTTTACTACTTCATGTGTAACCACAGAGAGAGAAAGAAAGAGAGAGAGAGAGAGGGGGGGGGGGGAAAGAGATGTCATCATACAGCTAAGCAGCAAACCACAAAGTTATCTTTCTTGTTCTCGTTGTCTTACACGCACACACACGCACAGTCGTACACGCACACACCCGCACACGCACAAGCATACTGTATGCAACCCATGTATTAGTGAAGAGCAGCTAAGCTAAGCAGAGCTCATAGTCTCGCAGAGCCAGCCTTTACAACAGCCCATGGTTATCGACAGTATTACTTCTCGAAAGTCTGAGAGCCCCGTGTCGAGATTGCAGGCTTATCAGATGTTCAGCACAGAGTTGCCTATGTGACTTACTGTAGTGCTAATGAATGCAAGACGCTGAGATTAACAAGTAACCCTATCTTTTACCTCATGTGGGCCTGGATGACATGTTTGTGTGTCTCGGTGTGTGTTTGTGTGTGTATGTATGAGGGTACCGCTTGTGCACATTATAGTGCACATTATTCATCCCTCACCAGAGAGCGAGAGAGAGAGAGAGAGAGAGAGAGATTGCTCGCCCACTGCAGTTAGCCACACCCATAATGCATGGCTACATGTTGACTTTGTTAACTGATTAAAGCATTATTTAATATGTTATTTAACATTGTTTTTTCAATTTGTCTCGCTCGTGCATAGGACAACATGGTGTGTGTGCGCGCACCGCCGTGTTTGAGGGAGAGAGCGAGAACATTAGAGGCAGCAGTCAGTGTGAGTTCAAGCCCATGCTAATAGGGTAATTGCATTGATTTCCATTTAGCTGCTCTCTCTGATGTTATTTACAGCAGTTAGCCCAACAAACAACGCCTGCCTCTTTGGCCGGCTCGCTGCTAACCAGCGTTGACACCGTGTCAGCCACTCTTCCTGTCTCGCCTCCCCGCTTCCCTCTCCCCAATCACGACTTCCAGGGCAGCCTTATAGGTTAATAGGTCATTAATAGTGGTCACACACCCACGCCCGACCCCTCCACATACACAATACCCAGACCCTCTCCCCCACGCCTCAGTTATACTGGCATGTGCACACACAGCTGCCTTCGATTGGCCTCGTCTAACCAGCCACACACGGAAAGAGCGAGTGCTTGGCAACCTCAAGGCCTTAAAACGTTAGTTTGACACCGTATGACATGCCTTAGATCTTTGTCGTTAATATATCTGCCATCTATACGTGTGAGCAAACAGGGAGCAAATGGAATTGCGTTTAGTGATTAGCATGCAGCCAGACTGCATTAGTGCTACATTAATGTGGTGGTCACGTCCGGGACACAGACAGACTGCATTAAGCTCATCATGGCTCTTTGCACATTGGGGACCCCCGGTTCAGCAGTAGGCTAATAGGAGGATCTGTGTTCAGGTGTATGTGTGTGTTGTGCACAGTACTCACAACCCTATGTGTGCACGTAATGGCTGTATGCAGATAAATGGTGACAGATGTACTGTACGATGAGGACAATGTCTCTCATGAAATATAGATAGAGAATATATATATATATATATATATATATATATATATATAAAAGCACATGTGTCTCAGTTTATACACATCAAGGGTGTGTGCGG
>JAODOY010030029.1:0-46243 GCA_025399855.1 Forbesichthys papilliferus | reverse complement strand
GTCTGCTGAAAATAATATTACACAAACATTAGATGTTGCCATGGTTTAATTGAACATAACATGTAAACATTCACAGTTCACAAAGGTAGATTCCTTAGTACAGTATCAACTCCGCTTTTAATACTGATGGTTAGAGAACCACTGGCCCAGTGAGCATCCAGGTTGGTGGTCAATAGCACGTTTTGTTTGTTATTTTTCATCTGGCAGCATTACCACCAGTAGCAGCTCATAAAAGGAAGAATATGACATGGCCAGGCCAGAACATGCATGCATACTTAGGCAAAGCAGACACTGCTGGCTAGCTCTGATGTTGTGTCCCTTCAAAGCAATGGCTGTAGATGTGCACACCTTGTTGCATTGCTGACAAACTAAAGTATGCTTAATTAGCCTATACTTCTCTTTCCATTTAATCATCACATTAGCAACATTGTACAGTCAATATATTTTCTCTAACCGGACTATATAACTTGACCATCACAGAACCAGCATCAAAACCCTGTTGTTTAGCTGACTTTGATTCACATGATTGGTACACCATGTGTATCTTCACACCATACCCTTAAGTAGGTATGTGTTATAAATGTGTCAGAAGAACTGTTGGATTGTTGTATGTATCACTGTTCCCCTCGACAAATCAAGACAATGCAGAAGGTATCACTCACAAGCTTTAAAATACTACTTAACTAGTAGCTAGTCGAATTTCTTATAACACTGCACCCATCACAGTAATGGCAAGTTATATCAGCCATTTCAGATTCAACCCCAAAAATAACATTTCCAATAACACAGTACCCAACAATAACAGTGATGTGTGCAGTGAGAATTGAGTTCAGCAGTCAGCAATCTAAGGAAAACTGTCTATAAGACCTAATGTGAATTATAAAAATGTAATTTATGCTATTCAGGTCATCTGTTGTAACTGGTCTTGTGCAATATGTTATAATGTTGTTCTTGGTTATTATTATATTGCTAAATTTGAGTGCCCATATCGGGTACATTGACAGATTATTAGGATAATAATTTTGCTGCTGGGCTATGGTATATTGTTCTATAGTAACAATCAACAAGATAACCTTCATAGAGATTTCAATTTGCTTAAAAGTAAGACTCTCTTGAAACAACAATCAAAACAATGTTGACACTACCGCACCGAGTTGACTGAATGCGTCAGCCATTACAACAATAAAACGAGAAATGCAGATTAGATTTGGGTATCGTACATTTCCTAGGCCTAATCGTTTTGATGCAATCCACGCAATTGCACAGCAAGTTAGCGCTGCTATTATGCGGTTAGCTCGTATAAATGGCCAGCCAAACAAAAAAGGGAAGAAAACGAAATATAGCGTTACGGTAGTAGGCAAATGCTGCGCTAAAAACATTTAATGTATTATTGCCATTCACCGTTGCTTTAGATATCTGGATAAATGTATAATCCCAGGGAGGGGTGGCGGTGTGCTACCATACTACGGTACTTCAGTGTAATGTAGCTCACCTTCTCTATATTTTTTGCGCAAGTTTCTGTGGACGTTTTTAACCACCCCTGACAACTTGTCTTGTTCCTTCTTGCACGGCGTTTCTGTTGGAATCGGCATGTAGAAAGATTCTGATGTTTTTCCTATATCTACTGTCTCGGCATTGTTCATAGGGTCCATAGCACTGCCACTGCAACACAGTTGTTGCTGCTGTTGCCTCTGCAATCCGTTTAACGCCGGCGAACTGCTGCACCAGTCAACAACACGTAAGGTGATTGGTTGTTATTTTTTGATCAACATGTTTCTGAACTGACAGCCCAATATCCAATCACACGTCTAGAAACACAGTGGCCTGTGGCTTACTGCTTCACCGTCATAAAATCATGCAGGCAAAGAGAAATATCATATGCATTGATTTAATTATAATAATACCATATTAATAACCTCTTTGGTTGAGATTAACCTCGTTTACACTACTTGATTTATTAAATCACACTGTTCATGGAACAGAAATATTTTGATTTATTTAGTACTCAAAGTATTATTTTAGGGGGTCTGAAGACTATATCAACGCCTTAGAGTAAATATGTAATATCAATAAATGAAATGTATATAGACAAAAATTTGGCAGAGGGTATAGGCTCACTGAATTAATTACATTTAATTGATGTACAACGGTTTTTTCAGTTATATGTTATATTTGACATTTATAAATGATCTGCGAAACAAGGTTACAATAGGTTATATATCCAAAACTACAATATACAAAGTATATTTTAAATAGTATACAAAGTTGTGAACTGTAACTAATTTTAACTTGTACATTACTGACAATACAATCATATTGGCATTCACCAGCTTCCTTTCGTATCCTGTGCTGACTCAATTCCACAATAGGATGTGAGTGTGACTGTTGGTGAAGAGGAAAGTCTGGGAATGTTCTGGAGCGACAGATGGGAGTTACAAGGTAGCAGGCGGCATTTACCCCACCGCCAAGGGTGGCGTTGTTGTCAACATGATATCATATGGAAATGTGCAGCAAAGATGATGGAATACTAACAAATACTAAATAATCTCTATCGGAGCAGATGGAAAGTGGAACAAGTGTGTGTGTCACCATACGTCACTAATGTCATGCAGTGACTGGCATGGAGAGTTGGAAATGACTAATATAGCCTTCTGGTATGCATAAATGGGGGATCTTCTATACAGTATGTTTGCACCTCAAACTCTTTAACCACTGCAGATGTCACCATTTAATGTTCTCTCATTGAAGATTAGGCTGCAAGAGAGTTAACATTGTGTACAACCGTACCCGTTGCCTTTGTCTTTGTCATATTCTCCTTATTTATTCATTTATGTTGTTGCAATATTTCAAAAATGGAATAACAGTCTGTCCTAAAATCTTATTAAATGGTATGTCCTTAATCTGTTGACCTGACTGGGTGTTTTTCTCCTTGATAGCACAGCCAAAACACAGATATCAGGTATAGAGCAAAACAGGCAAAGAAATCATAATGGTAAGCCACAGTGAAGAATAGCACTAACATGGCTGTGTAAAACAACGCTTTGGTGATATTACTGCATGAAAATGTTTCTTTCCACCATGCTACATTCCAAAAGCAGTCTTCCTGTCCTAATGAAGCAAGTAGAGGTGTAGTGATAGGTTGGAGTTCCTCTGTTCCTATGTCTTGCTGCTTGTCCTGAAGGCTAGGTAGATGTTCCCCATCCGCAGATTCCCTGATGGATGGCATAGACGAGGGTTGATGTTTGCGTCTGCCTGTAGAAGACCGTTTTACCGTAGTCAAGCCTAAACCTTTGCTGTGATCCGTAAAGGCCTGTCCAACAACTCTCAAACAGTGGATGTATAACTCCACCTCCTCATCTGACGGGGACCCAGTGGAGCCGCTGTCTTCACTTTCAGGTTTATCAGTTAAAATACATGACCCTGCCCTTGCCGTGCTGGAATCATCTCTGTCATCTCTTTGCAAAAAGTGAATCAATTGGCCGTAGGAAGCGTCCCCTTCATTGTGAAGAAGCATTGAATGCGGGAGATGGCCGGTTTCATCTTCCCCTCTATTTTTGTCAGCAATTGCTCTCTCACCTAAAGCCTCGTGCACATTGCTCAGAGGCGTGAAGGAGTCATCCTTTTTACTTTGTATACCCGTCTTCCTTTCCTCTTTCATTATGCCTCCCCATGTCACCTCCGTGGCTCCCATCACCATCTCTCCTGCTTCACCAGGCACCAATGTCTCATCAAAACATGAGAATGCCTCCTCCATATTTTCTTTCGCTCCTTCTTCTCCCTTGTCTATCTCCAATTTCCCAACACTTGCCTGTTCCTCATCTGCAAGACGCTGGTTATTGTCAGCGTGAAGTCGTTCCTCCTTGCCTATACTTTCCAAACCCTTCACCCGTACACGTTCACCCCTGTTCTCTCTCACCTCTACAGCTACAACCTTCTGTGATATTTTATTTTCTATATTGTCGACACTTTCAGACTCCATCTCTACCTGTTCTGTCCCATTTCCCTCCAACAGCCCATGTAACGATCCACAACCCGCTCTCTCTTTCACTTCAATGCCATGTTCTTTATCCCCATTTCCCTCATCTTCTTCCAAGATGGCCTCTTGCTCTTCTTCCACCATCCTTTCCAAATGTCTTTCCTCCGCATTCTGTTCTGGATTGATTTCCTCACATTTAACGTTTATTTTCTTCATTTCACAAGGTTCCTGTATTTCTGTCATATTTTCACCAGCAACCTTGTCTTCATCCATGCACTTGACAAATGTGTCTGTGTTTTTCTGACTACTCCTTATAGTTGATATTCTGACTAATTCAGTGACCTCAGTGCCGTCTATATTTTGCTTTAATTCAAGTCTATTTTTCCCGTCGACATTATTTGGATCTTTGCCAATTTTAGACAGTGTCTTACTGGTTGTGATACCAAGATTGTTTTTAATGTGTTGGTTGTCTTCCTTGCTTTCAAGGGATAGTTGATCATTTTGATTTCCGGCTGCTGTTACCAAATGTGTTATATGGTCAGGAGCAAAGTCCTGCATAACCTCTATTTGTTTATCTGGTTCTGAGTGTGCAGTGGTCATTGATGCAGTTACGTATCTGTCATCTATTTCGATCATTTCATTGTCACAATCACTATTCTCTGTTGTATTCTCTATTGCTACAACTATGCTGACCGTCTGGTCAATATCAGTGGTAGCTGGCATAGACAGTATCTGAGAATCGTGAGGATGCAATGTAACAGAGTCTACAATACAGGCTGCGTCTACTGCATTAACACTGAGTGTTGAAGCTGCTGTGGTCGCGTCCAATTGCTGTTCGTTGCATTTAAGATCCCGAGGTATGTCCTGTGTGTTGTCTTCCAGGGTTCCTTCTTGGAGATGTGCACTCACTTTTGGGATGGGTGCTGTTAACACAACTTCCCTGTGACACTTCTCTAAAACATCTGAATCCTTCATATTATCAATATGGCTCATGCTAGAATCTGATGAGACGTTTGCGCTAATTGTAATTCTTTCATGAATAGATCCTTGGTGTGATTTCTGAGTCTCAATAGTGCTACGTTCTCTGCTCACGGTCTCAGGAAATGAGTTTTCAAGATGAAACCTTTTCATTGATCGTTGTTCAGAAAGGTTCTGCCTCTCACTTCCCCTTTGGCCAAACACCTGATGGTACAGCGGAGCGACAACAGTTGCAAACGTGAAGCTTTTGGTCTGGCAGTCAAGGCCGTCAGTGCTGTCTGCTGGAGTGGCATTGCTTTTGTATTCACCTGCATCATTGCTAGTATGTTCATCTTCACCCACCCTGCCACTCTCCGTGCACATGCTTTCCTCAACAGTGACATGCTGGCAGGATTCTTCCTCTTGTGAATGTGGTGGCTGGATTGGAGATGCTGGTGTGTCCTCTATTTTAACTGAGCCAGTCACAGTCATGCTCTTGGATTGATCAGACCTGTTGGATGTGCTGACACCAGAATATGTTTCATTTGATCCTATTAACAATTCTAAACATAAGTGACAACCCCCAACCTTGCTGTGTTCCACGCACGTGTCTGAGATGTTTGAAGGTATTTTCGGTTCTTCATCTTTTGCAGTCACTGTCTTTTCTGAAAGGGATGCTTCCCCTTCTGTGTTGGTCAGTGTTTCATCTTTTTGATCAAAATGTTCCCTCACTCGTGCCAAGAGCTCTGCCCTGGGCTGGATTCTTCTTCTGCAGTTTTGGCTGTCCTCAGTCTGCCAATCAAAGATAATAATTTCATTTGTCTCATTCAAAAGCTATGCTGTTTTCAGGAGGATGACATTTAACATGCATGAAGTGTGTATTTTTATTTATTTATTTAGGCTATTTGGAATTATTAGCAAACCTATACCCCACTGCAGTTTACATGCCCGTTTGTGCATAATCTCCGAGCTGGAGAATTAATTTGAGGTTCTTGGGGACTATAATGCATTTGAGATGTGTACCTTTAAATTTGGTAGACTAGGTTTTGACATAAGCAATACATTGTGTATTACAGGAAGCTAAGTGAGGGAGTTGGGCTTCCAGTTCCAGTAGTGTTCCAGTAAATAAATAGTTTGACTATTTATTTACAAAGCTAAGATTCCATGAACAAAACAAACAGTAGAATTACTGCTGACAAGCGAGCATAACCATAAAGGTTAAAGTATAGCATTCAACATTTAGCAGTCAACTCTCTCCCCTATCCATGTAGACCACCATGATATTAAGCAAATATGGCTCCTACAATAAGCAATGACATACCAGTTGTACAATAATAGTAACATTTAGATCAGTGGTGCTGTGACTTAAATATATAAGTAGAAATATTGGTATAGGCCCAATTATAGTTGCATTTGTCATACCATTATCTGTGGATCGCCTTCGAACGATCCAGACTGAGAATCAGATACTTTATGGTCTTCTTTACTGGCCGTTTTCATATGCGTTGAGACACCTGAAACATGTATTTTACCATTTAATAATGTTAATAATTACAGTGTGACAGCCATATTTAATTGAATTTAAATAAATAATGACCTGTGGGTAAGTTCTCCAGTGATGACTGGTTTTCTTGAATGTTGAAATTCAGGCTGCAATCAAGTCATGCAATCATATGTTATTTTTTTATGTATCATGCAATTTTATTTTCAAAATCAGTAAAACCTTTTGGGATTTTACCAAAGTTCAATACCACCAATCATACAGTGTTGAAGATTTTAGTTCATTTTTGGGTGAATACCTTTACCTATATGTGTTAATAAAGAAATCACAGAAATAAATAAATTGCAATAACATTTCCAATTGCAATTACATGGAATACTTTATCACACCTGCATGTGTGATACTGTATATACTACTGTAGATACTGTACTGTGTGATGTGGTATGTCAGTGTTCAATATCAATTTTAATAAACAAACAAGCAACAAACCTACTGTACAACTAAATGCAGTCCACAACTAAAAAAAACAGGCATCAGTAAAATGTGGAATATTAATTAATTCATTCATTCATTATGAAATGCATGACAATGTAGATGGATAAATAAATCAGTGATATCCACTTCATAGTACTCAAATATTATTATATCGTTAAGCTTATTTTAGCTGTGAATGCTAGAATATTCCATGCCATTTGATATACTGCTTTAAGCAAATAATGACCTCTCACCTGGCAGCCTTTAGACAGCTTTTCTTGCATGTAGGTTCTATGGGCTCCTCGCTCACTTTTGCTTTGTGGAGACAGATCAGCGCATAGTTGCTGTTGTCGTTGCTGGCCCAAAATGTCCCAACCGGGGTTTCATATCGCAGACAGAAGTCCACCCTGGCCCCCTGCTTGCTAAATGGGGGCACCAGGGTAAGCTTGAAAGAGAAGCCGTCAGTCAGCCCGTCACAGGATCCAGGAACATACTCGGCTAGCAGGTCAAAGTGGCTGGCCCAAGCGTCCAGCGTGGTGCGGACGTAAACCATCTTGTCAAAGGAGATGTTGAGAACGCGGATCACTCCTCTCAGCGTGGTGGTCCCAGGGAGCAAGTGGATGGTCTCCAGCTCTACCTTCTGCCATTGGACCTTAGCGAGCAGCTCCTCAGGAGGCAGAGGACAGGGGAAGAGAACAGATAGGTAGTACTCCTCTGCTTCTTTACCTGCGCTCTCCATGGGGTGGTAGCCGGGTGGCTTGGGCACGTCCCACATGGCAAACTCCTTCACACACACCAAGCTGAGGCCTTTGGCATCTGCAAAGGACACTCGCCTGGAGCCACACTGTGGCGGTTCAGCTCCCGAGTCATCATCTTCAGAATCAGAGGATCTTCTCCGCGGAAGAGGAGAGCACTTGGGCCGGATGCCGATGACTATTTCACCTTCATCTTCCTCTGTGTCCACGAAGCTGAGGCCAGGGGCTAAGAGGTTACAGGCCTCCGATGGCTTGAGTTCTCCCACAACCTCCATTTGGCTGTTAGTGGGCAAGTGGTAACTGTGTGCTTTGAGCAGCTGACACTCAGCATGCTGGGATTGAACAGATGGAGTAGAGTTACAGAGGACATTGTAGCAAGGGCCAACTCTATTTATAGGTGTGAAAAAGACTTCAACTATTTAGTAGTCTCAGACCAGAAGTCTGCCCTATGTAAACAACGCTTAACATTGTATTCTTTTTATAATGTTATGCCTAACTAACACTAACTTTATACATGTATTTCCAAAGTACCACAAATCCCATAAGTGTCTTAGTTATGTTCACAGCTGTATCTCTTGAATACAGCTGTATGGACTTATCTGAATGTCACCCCTGAGAGTTATTTACCATGGAAATATTCATTTGTGTTTTGAATCCTTTGCCAGATATTGGTTCACATGAAACTGCAACAGAGAATTAGAACAAATTAATGGCTGTTAAAAATATAACATCCCTTACAGAACAGCACGCTCTGTTCATGTCCATGTGACTCTTTTTTTTTTTTGCAAGAGATATTGACCTTGCCTTGCAGGATTATCAAGCGGTGAGACTGCAAGCATAACTGTGAAAAGCAAACAGGCCCTCTGCAGTGAATGGTGCAAACAGTATTATATAATCTGCTGAGGAACTGAGCTTGATCCATCTGAAAGGGTCAAGAAAAGAAGCATTTCCCTCTGGGGTGAGGGGTTGTTGTGACGATGGAGAGGACCATTATGGGTTCTTTTCCAAGTTTTATATGAAAGCTTTTTAGTAGGAAACACAGAACTGGCAGATCAAGTATAAGTTTATATATACGTCCAGCTTCTGACCCCCAGAATGCGTATTCAGTATAGATGTCTCTCAATACCTTAAGGGGTAAAATAATTACATGACAGCATCATGTTCATGACACCCCAACTACAAACGTCCTGATTTGCTTGGCTGGCATACAGCCTAAGCCTTGAAGAAAGAAACATTTGTCCTGTGTTCAGTTCAACCACAGTCTTAATTTGTCATACAGAACTTTTTAATTAACACATTTATAACAGATAAGGCAGCAAGAGAGACATTTAGCACAGCAATTATCATGAAATTCAAGTTAGCTTGTATGGGGATTGACCAGCATAGCTTACATATCTTACATATACAGCAGTAATAAAATATCTAAACATGGAAGTCAAAGAGAGAATAAGAAGAAGAATGAAGCAATGTTGCTGTTATGAGAAAAAATGGCCAGTGTCTTTGAGAATGCTCATCAATTAGTCTATGAAATTTGTGACCAGACTGTCTAAGTATTTATGTTTCTCATTCATGTCACTGGGTTCATCACATTTGAAAGCAAGACTAGAACATACTGTATGTATTACGATCTTGGAAAAGGTCAAGAGTAGATTATGGGGTTGGAATGAGTTGGTATGTGGGGAAAGAGTATACCAAGAGGTTTTGTAGAGTAGACTGAGTCAGATTGACCACAGATTAATTTAACTTTACCACTGTAGCACCTCCAATACAGAATATCAATAATAATCCATTATCCTCATGCTTGCTTTCCAATTCGCGTACATTAAATAATGAGATTTTTAAAAGTATGAAATTGTACATAACCATACTATTTAAACTACAGCTTTTACAACCTTATGGCTTCTAATAACATTTTATGATTTATTTTATTATAGGAGAGAACGGGTAGCGCCAGTAGATGGCAGAACATTACTTTGGTATAGCCTACATGTATGTTTGAATCTCTCAGGTACTGTATGTGCTGTTCTGAAGAAAGAAACACATTGGTCTCTTTCAGGAAATGTTACGTCTTGCTATTAGGTTATATAATCAAAAACAGCAGAGTTATTATTTTTACTGCAACCAAACAGACTAAACAAAAATAATGTATGTCTAATTTGACTTATAATAACATATAATATTTTAGTAAATTACATTTAAAGGTAAAGTCAGTCATTCTGAAGAAAGCTTGTGTCACGTTTGCAGGGAGTGACGGAGAAAAACAGGCTTCAAACACAAGGTTAACACATGAAATGACGAGACTAGCACAGGACAGGGATCACGAGACATTACAGTTTGTTGCTATTTGATTGCCATAGGCTGGTCCCTCAGAAGCTCTGCCCGGAAATTGGAAACTCATTGCCAAGGCTATGGATATTTTTGTGTTATTGCACTTTATTTGCCTTAACATTAACATAAGTAGGGCTGTGTAGAAACACCAGATTATTATTTTAGCCGGCACACAGAATGGGCAGCTAGTGGACCGTGAGTGAGTGTATTTGCTGATTTTAACAAAAAAGTGCTTACAATCACTAACTACACATTTAGGAAGTGAGATAGTCTCAGGGGAGTAATTTCAGGATTGCGCCAAATAGCTTTGGTGTGGTAAATTACTTATATTTAATATACTTCAGTAGACAATGTTTTCTTGTACCTATACAAATAAGGAAATGCATTATTGAAATAGGTTTTAAAGGTATAGTCAGCGACTGTAAAGCTTGTTTGTTAAACTGAAAGTATAATGCAGTGTTTCTACGCAGCCCTGGAGTCATGTAAATGTAGGACAGATTGTCAAAACAATATTGAAATATAATTAATAATGTAATATGCAATATAGGTGAACACACCATATTTCAACATTGTAAAACAATATCATTATTATTATAATTGCTTTGTGGGTATGGTTTTCACATCCGTCAATGGGTGACAGTGATGACTCCACCCCCGTCAGGTAGATCTCAACTGAATATCTCTACCAGCCTCACTGAGACAACTGCCTGACTGAGATATCAACTGCCTGTGCAGCCGCTGTTTAACGGTATGTGGTATTTAATATTCCATTCCCATGAAGTGTAGTGTTAATTTTACTGTAAGATAGTTACATTAAACTTTCTGTGATTATTTAAATACCTTTTTTGGAATACAAATGTTTGTGATGAGAGGCCTAATTATATTCGTTTAGTATCTCTATTTTTTACTTTCTCTTAATACTAACATTGCGCTGGCAGTGTCTGCATTGTATGCATGTGAGTATGAAAGTCCTCTAATGTGTAGGAAAGTTATTTTTCTAAGAGACTTTCATTTACTGGTGAAAGTGTACATGTGTAATGTATATGCCTACTGATCAAGTCTAAACAATTTAAAATTTAATTGTGACTTAATTGAGCCATTATGTCTATAAGATGTTGCATAATATGTAAATTGCATGTATGTTGTATTGCATGTATGCTGTATCTATAAGATGTTAGAAGCTGGAAGACTTTTACAATTTTGACAAGACAGACTGAGATAAGAATATATTTCCTGCAGGCTCCCCTTTGTCTGTTCTAATAATACTTTAGACACAACTTTGTACATTATGATGTAATGTATAACGTTATAGTCCAATATTTGGAAACATATTCCAAATAATGGAGTATGATTTCAGACATCATACTGTTCTGGACAGTTTAAATATTAGCCTGCATGTAGATGTAGCTACAATTTCTTGTTTGTTTCTCCTGTTTTGCAGTAGGACTTCTCTACCGTAAGCATGTCTGATTCTCCACTGGGTTGCTGATCAGACCTGTCAACATCAAGCCAAGAGAAGAGACACCAACTACCAGGGACCAACAGAGCTTCTAATCTCCAGAAGGTACCTCCTTGCTCTTCTTCATAAGCAGAGTTGTGTTAGGTAAACACATGTCGGGAGGAACAGCCCACGTTGGATGTTCTCTGAAAAGACACAGAACCCAGAGCAAGTAATCTCTGTTGACAGTGACAGGGATTTCATATAAGATCTGATGGGAGTGGGGGGGTCGACACGTAGAACTCTGTTTGTCCTTTATTATTAGTTTGTGAGTCGGGCCCAGGGAGAAATAATTGTCCACAGAGCCAGACCAAATAGCTGCAAGTCAAAGGCAAATAAGCATAGCCCAATATGATTATATGGTTGTCTGTTACAATTCCCTCTTGATGAATCTTAATCCAGAGGATTAGTGTGACAACATACTGTAGAAGATGGATTGATGGTCACGCCCCTTTGCACAACTTGTTTCCTTAACTTGTTTTTATATTGTTCATAATCTTCTACAGACCTCAGAATTTTTAAAAGGAAAATGTGCATTGATGCATATTTCGGAAATAAGTAATTCCAACGATGCAGACTCATGATCAAATGGAATTATAAGAAATTGAGCTATTATAGTGTAAATACCTAAATGTCTGATCATTAACTCTGCCACAAACATAACAATCAGAGAAATATATTTTATGTTTTCATTATTTCCATTGACTAAGGATTTTCATCTCAAAGGATTAATATGAGTGTATGTGATAAACTTCATGAACTATATAATTATCTAAATATATTCCCCATTCTCTATACCAATACTATATTATTGGAAACATTACTGTTTTCAAAGAATGTCCTAAACAATGTCAGGCCATTTAAGCATATAAATGACCTACCTCATTCTACTAGGGTTTTCTATTATAACGAAAGTGTAGATGTAATTTGGGGCAATTACCACTACTTTTTGACATTACCAATTTTGTCCCCAGGATAATTATTAAAGCGTGTACCTTTACAAACTATTGTTAGACTGTATATTACCTTTTCTTTTATTATCTTAAGCCCCTATTTTAAAGGGGTCAAGGTGGTTTTAATAAAAGACTAAACATTTAAAATCTAAATGGCTTATTTTAAGACATAATAATGCATTTTTTAGGCCAGCTGTTATTTATCATTCATTAAGTGCCAGTACTGTGGATCAGTTATTATTCTCTGAGAGTATGCAGTTATTAATATGCATACACTTCTATTAGGGAGTCAAAACAAGCATGTAATTGTATTGTTATTAACTGGTCAACCGATCTCCTACCTCATTTAGGGTCAATGACCTATCTGTGATGATGTTCACAGATAGGATGAGAGCACTGTTTTGTAATTAGATTGGTAATACTCCCCCTGTTCATTGGCTATTACTGTTGACAATTTACACTTCTCCCCATATTCGCATCAACTTGTAAAACTTTATAGCAATAATAAAATAAAATTCATTAGGTCAATTAAGTCACATTTTCTTTAAGTGCACGTGCATTAAAAAGCTAAGCTGAGTCCATGACATCATTTCCCATAGGATCCCTTTGATTACATCTGACTGGATTTGTTCCAAGACCTGAGTTGCAATGGCTCCTCAGCAGGTACAGCAGCTTCTCTCAGCCAGCCAGCTACAAGCTCTGCTCCGGCAGCAGCAACAAGTCCTTCTGCTGCAGCAGGTACTGTTGCTGTATACAGCATACTGACCTTTGGTGGTCTTGTTGCATTTCTGGCTGTTTTACTGTAGCATGAGAGGGACATCTACAATGCATGTGTGCAATATGGACTTTATTTCTTTAGCAGCATCTGAAAGAGTTTTACAAGAACCGTCAAGAACAGTTGCAGCTGCTACAGCAGCCAGGACAGAAATATAAAGAGGTATGTTTTAGCATTGATTCATTGTTCATTGACCTTTAGCGGTGGGAACAAAGGTTCTGGGTTCCATCACTTATAATGGGCCTGTTAGCATCTTTGAACGAGTATCCTAACTACCTAAGCTTTAATTGTACACCCTGCAAGCAAGCGTCAGCCTCTTATTCTATATATATTAAAATTATTGTTTTATTGTCTTTAATAAAGTGTACGTTTTAATTGTGCTTGAGTTTCCGTTAAACATGTTATACTATAATAAAAAGTTTGTGAGTTGTAATAGTAAGATTGCATGATAATCAAAATAACATATAACCTATAAGATAATGATTATGCTCCACTCTGTCCCAGGTTTCCCCACAGCAGCTAGTGTTCCAGCAGCTTCTCCATCTCCAACATCATCATCATCATTGTCAGCTCCTCAGGGTGCAAAGAGCCCTCCCTCCAGGTCACCCACCTTTACGTTTTCATTTATTTATATTAACACACTACAGCAAGAATAACAGCCATATTATTATTTGATAGGCTAGAAGCAGAATACATCAACGTAATGTATAATCTGTATTACTGCTAACAATTTGGCTAAACTATGCCATTTTAAGAATTGTAAAATGTGATTTATTTCTGAAAATCATCTTGTGACACCCTCCTCTGTGTCTCGCGACCCCCAGTTTGAGAACCACTGCCATAGAGCACTCACTCCCTCAAAGGCCCCACCCCCAACATTGGACACACATTGCTGATGCTGGGACAATGTTGGGTGGTGCGGTCTGCACCAATTTGTGTTCTGATTGACAGAGGAATACCGGACAATTTTTCAGTGCACACAGAACAGACGGCTAGCAGACTGAGGAGATATTCGTTGTTTTGGATTAGAGTCATTAACCTTTAAATGACCAAATATTTTAATTTGTTACATACATACAGATTAGGTCACATTGGCTCATTAATTTAATGAAATTAAACCAAATTAGTATTAGTATATTATATTACCGTATATCACTCTTATGTTAAAGCACTACTAAACCTTCGATAAACTCCGAATTGTATCTACAGTCGCCATCTCTACATGCTAGCACGCATCTTCAAGTTAATCAAGTTTATTGTATGCATTTGGGAAACAATGGAAGTCAAATGCAAATTAAAATCCTAATCTGGATCCGATATGTAAATCATTTACACAAGTATATACAGTATATTTTCTAAATAAACTTCGGTTAGGTTTTCAGTTTGAAAGAAATGTTTCAATTTATTTTTCTTGTGCGTTTTAGCTGGCTTCAGCCCTGCAGAGATCCAACAGATTTGGAAGCAGCTAAGCAATGGAATAACAAAAGACAAATGTGGGAATATAGACCAACTAGACTCAACCCCGAATCCTACCAATGTCACGTCAGATCAAATCTTAGAAAGACAGGACTATGACCACAGGTATTACTACCCTCAATAAACAGAATGTATGCTGTTCTAGTTCCAGTAAACAGAGAACTCAGCTGATGTTGACTTTTTGGTAAACATCAAAGATTTGTTATTGGTATATTTATTTATTTTCTATCTTTGAAAGCAGGGAAGTGGTTTGTTTTGCACTGAGACTTTCCTTTGTAATTCCCCTTGAGACTATTTATTGTATTTTGTTTGTATGCTTCTGTTTTGCTCTGCCACCTATGCTATTTTCTACTACTAAAAACTTTTACACATACATGTAATGTATCAAAAGCAAGGAGGTTTTCATTTGTTTTTCAACGCTTCTGCCAACTGCTCTCTGCCAGTATGAGCATCTTCTCATTTATCTGATGTTTTGTGCTGGTTTTGTTGGCGATACCTGACTGTTGTGAATTTTAATCATGAAACATCCCGTTCTCCTTCAGTGCTGTTAGAGTGGATGGTGCCGAGACACACATTCTATATGGCCACGGTGTGTGTAATTGGCCTGGATGTGAGTCTGTCTGTGAGAACAGCAACACGTTTTTAAAGTAAGATTCCATTCATCTTTTGAACACTTTTTGTGTGTAGGTTATGCTTCTTTTAGCGTTTCTGATGAATCTACTGCATTCTCAGACATTTGAGTAGTGAGCATGTTCTGGATGAAAGGACCACAGCCCATTGCAGAGTCCAAATGCAGGTGGTTCAGCAGCTGGAATGTCAGGTGAGTGTCCACTGTATGAATGTATGTCCAAGAAAGGTTGACTGAAGAAAAAAATAAAAAAACATAATCTGTGGTTCATTTAATTTCCATTTGGAAATTAACAGTGGTTTTACCATGGTAATTAACAATGGTAACCAGCGTTAGCACATAGCATAATGACTACAAGTCGGCTATAATATAGCATACCCATCAAACTATTGTTAATTCATAGATAAACCCAAAATACCATAGTAAAATCATGGTTACCATATAACAACCATCGTGCATTTTCATAAAGCTAATATCTGCCATTCTTCTCCTTCAACTCCTTTCCTTTAAAAGCTTTATAAAGAACGGGAGCGTCTGATGGCCATGGTGTCTCACCTCCACCTGCCCGCAGCAGAAGCTCATCTCGCTGTGAGTGTCATCGTCTGCACGGTTTGCTCCAGCCACTGACCCATGCAGTCAACAGGCAGAGAGTGAGCAGTCGGGCATTTGCGTGGAAATGGGTCTTAAATTGTATGCTCCTTTAGCGGTAACGCTCTGCTACTCACTCAACTAGCAACACTAAAGACGAGATGCCGCGGAGCGTGACAATAACTCTGGCTGCTGAAGCCACTGCCTGTAATTGGGATTTAGTGGCATGACCTTGGCAGTAGTTTCTACTTCAAGAGTACCAAAAACATGGTGTAATTTTCATATAGAAGCAAAGAACTGCCACGGAATCAGTAGGAGAATATGGCCGCAAATGTTGTTCACATATTTCTTTTACCATGGTAGAGCGAAGAACCTTCTATGCACATGACATGCAGCTGTTGGCCCAGATGTGCTGCATCTCGAGACATGCGTGTCACTCTAGCAGAACGGGGAAACTAATCATTTGTTAATCTGGCCCATACCACACCACAATCACAACACTCACCAAACAATTTCACCCTATAATTAACAATGATTGGCTCTCCTCTTCTTAGCAAATTAGTGGAATCACCCCCAGGGCGAATCAAATCACTCTGCTACAGTCTGTTGAAAATCCTCTTCTTTCCTGAACCATCTTCACCTTGATTACCATGTCCTGTAGCGTTGCTCAGGGCCAGGGCTTCCAGGCACTATGAGCCTGCATTTGCCGAGCCCCTCAGACTCAGCCCAGCTGCGCCCCACACATGTACCCCCTGTCAGCCCCCACTCCCAGGGTCTTGGAGGACGGTCTCCGGGACACAAAACACACGCCTGTGCCATAAGACAACATCACAACCCCTTGTTGTCTTCTTTGTCCACAGGTAAACCATATACTGTAACTACTAAGACTGACATACCTTAGATCAGGGGTGCCCATGGTCCTGGAGATATACTGCCCTGCATGTTTTAGATGTCTCCCTGCTCCAATACACCTGATTCTAATGAATGGATCTTTATCAGTCTCTGCAGAAGCCCATTGATTTGAGTCAGGTGTGTTGGAGCAGGGAGACATCTATAACATGCAGGGCATATAGCTCTACAGGACCAAGATTAGGGACCCCTGTCATAGAAGATGGCACATGAGCCTTACATTCAAGTCTCACTCATACTTCCTTCTTTAGACAATGAGTATGAGCTGTACAAGAACACTGATATCCGGCCACCTTTTACATATGCAACATTAATAAGACAAGTAAGAGCAATACAGTAGAACATAACGGATTGCTGTGGTGACAAAAAATATATATTTACAGTATATTAAAAAAGATATAATGTATATTTGCTCTTCCCCAGGCTATAATTGAATCATCAGACATGCAGTTAACCCTCAACGAGATATACGGCTGGTTTATACAGAGGTTTGCATATTTCAGAAGAAATGCTGCAACATGGAAGGTAATGAATGCTTTATTGATTGCATGACTTACCACAAGCATTAATGGTTGATTCAGCGATTGAAAGCAAATAAACGTCTATATTCAAATATCGCTGCTGTGACGTCAGTCATTAAGTAATTAAAAAGTCCTACTTTTACTACCAACAATGATTTGAAAACATAACGAAGAAGATCCTTTTATATGCAGTGCATTTCAAAGTAGTGCGAACATGTCCTTTGTTAAGATGACACTAGGTAGCTTGTAATTGCAAGATAATTGTAAGATAGCTAATACATTTTGAATGACCGATTATGTCTTTAAAGGCAGGGTCAGTCATTCTCGAGAACGCTTGCTAACTTCAAGCTCAAATCAAAACAATATCCCTCCGCTGCGCCGTTTCACACATTGAAACACATTTTAAATCAAAGCGTGGTACTTTGGTAGTACTATGGCTTTGTTATTGTGAGCGGTGACACTTTGTTTATGTTCCTATTTACGGAGCCAGGGCTGTGTATAAATATTAGATTATTTTTATATTACAATATCTGACTATAACTTTATTTGAGCCACAGTGTAGGCTGCATTCAATAGAGTTCTGAGAATGTTTTCATGAGCCAATGTGGTTGCTAGACTTGTTAACAGAGTGCCGGAATGTCATTGGCTATCATCCTTTCTATGCAATAATTAAAATATAATGTCAACTAAAAAGGAGGAATATTACTCAGTATTTCTTCTGTATTACTTAGTAAAATGTACTTTACAATTTTATGATTAGCAAGAAACAAATATGTAGAATTCTTCCCACCACAATATTTTATGTATTTTCTTTTCTAGTGGCTCCTCTCACAGCTAAAACATAAACTGTTTGTGAGACATTCATTTATATTAATGAGCCACTGATTGCTGATGGAAATGGGGCATATGCCCCATGTTGTGTTTCTCATAGAAAAATATTTCACTTAATTTATTCTTTATATATTTATTATTCCCCATACAACCATCTCATCTCTACTGTGTTACATTGGTTTCAGAATGCAGTACGTCACAACCTGAGCCTTCACAAGTGCTTTGTTCGTGTTGAGAACGTAAAGGGAGCGGTCTGGACAGTGAACGAGGTGGAATACCAGAGCAGAAGAGCCCAGAAAATCACAGGGTACAGTTAGTTACCTTCAACGTCATTATAGATCTATTAATACACCTTTGTGCAGTCAAAACAGAGGACAAAGTCTGTCTTTCTTTATAAAAGAATAAAACAAGGATAACTATATTCATGAATTAATCATATTTTAATTAAGAGTCACTCCTCATTTTGTGTCCGAAATGACCCTTATGGATAATGGATGTTTTTTTCATACCACATCTGAATTATGAGGCTTGCACATGCCTCACATTTTGTAAAGACTTTGGAATTAGCCATTGAGTTTTTGATGAGTTTGAATTAACTGAGTACAGTGACATATTTTTCTGTTGTTGTTATTTGGCAGGAATCCTTCATTGATGAAAAATCTGTCCTACAGCCTTGCCTTGGGAAAGGCACTGCAGGTAACAGATTGCTCTGCATTGCATTCTACTGTCTACTTGCTGCTATTGAACACAGTTCAAGTTAAGTTAACTGGTTGACATGTATTTCCTTTGGCATCACCGCCTTATACTGCAGATTAACACAGAAGGCAGAAGCTCAGCTGGCCAAACACAGGAGAATGTGTCACTACAGCTGAAGACCAACAATTGCAGATACCCTGATTCCTCCTCCAGACAGTGAGTTTACAGTGTTTCTTTAGATATTTGCAATAGAAAATATGTTGAACTTGAGGTCACACTGCGATTGCATAGCTCAGCTAATGCTGAACATTATTCCTCATGATCATTGCTTACAGATTTGGACAAAACCAAGGGGAGACCATAAAAACTCCTTGGTTGAGGTATATATAATTGACATGGTATATAGGTTTATTGTTTCCATGGTTTTCATTTCTCTCAGGTCTAGCTTCTATAAAGAGGAAACATTGAATTTAGAAGATCAAGAATCTCTGATGTCACTGATAAAATCAGCAGATCTACGAGTTCTGCAGAGTTTGACTGAAAATGAGGAAGAGCAATTATCTGACCTGGAATGACCAAATTGGTATGCAGGAAGGTATAATGCTCATATAAATTATTTACATTCAGAAATACTAAATTGTAATATGAATCGCAGAATCATTTTGAATTGTGTTGTTTGTTTATTTAATTATTGTAATGACAATGCTAGTTATGTGTTGTTTCTTTTGAATGTTTAAATTGGATCAATACATTCACTGTCATCCACTGTTAGAAAACAATATTGGAATTTTCATAATTTGTTTGTGGTATTACAGGTTTGACATGAATACATATACTGTATATTGAACATTTGAGAAGGGAAAATGTGAATCCTGTTTTCATATTTTTATTTGGAAACATTTGCAAATATGTTTATGTCATGTGTCTCAACTTTTAATACCAACATTACGTTATTGGTTTGTATTTCATCTACTATTATACAACTGGGTAATAATAATTATTTAGGTTATACTGCATATTCTGAGGTTGAGTGCAGCAACAGTCATTTCTAGAATGTATGTGTAAACGTGTTTGTCTTTAACTGTACAGTGTGTACAATGGTTTAATATGGTGTAGCATATTAACATGTTTGCGTATAGCTTTTCTCTGTTCATGTTTTATATGTTTATTAACTTATTGCAAAATTAAACATTTGCATTATAAATGATCCTATTCGTCTAGTCACACATCAGCATTGTTATAGCAGTATCTTTGAAGGAGACTCCATATCAAATACTGTAGAACCTGGAGAAATATGAGAACCTTTGAAGGTTACCTTCATTTATTATCGCATTAGTAAGCTACACTGTGAAAGAACGTCTGGCTAGACACTTTCAAAAGATTCTCATAAACCAATGTAAAAAAGGTCAGTTTCACCACCAAATACAATAATAATAATAATAATAATAATGTCCCTATATTTCAAGCTATTAATCTCCTTCACTTTCAGAGTTGAGAGAGTAAATGTCTTGGCTGTTAAACTGTTTTCCCTTTCTGGTGCCTCTGCTTTGATACATTGTCATCTTATTAGGTGACTATCTGATTGTCTCCATGTGGTATGTTTACTGAGTGAACGTCAACAGTTTCACTTATGTGTTGTTTTGATGTGCCATATACTCATAGTGAGGTTGGCGAGTGTACACTGTTTTCAACACAGAATGTTGACAGCACTTAGTCGTGCTTCAACGTGTTCAATATATTCACGATGTGCTGCTCAGTAATTATTTATTTGGAATTTCAGGATTTAGATAGTATTTTAACTATAGAGTAACTAAAGCCCACTAAACACAATTTAATCAATTGAAAATTGATGGTTGATTTAAATTAAACTCTTGAAAGAATATTTGATAAAGTAACAGTAAGACCATGCAGCAAATGCTCTCTTCAAGGGGTATGTTTCTTTTTAATTGGGAATTGGGCTGCAGAAAACAAACCAACTAAATAAATAACTGACGGAAATTTTTATTTAAAACCAATAAAGACCACACAATATATTTCCAATATATAATCAGTATAAGTTTCAGTAAATTAAGATTGTACACTGAAACTGAAATATGTGCTATATATGCAATATTGTCTGCACATAAAGCACACACACCAGCTTCAATTTGCTTTCAATAATCAGCTTTAACGCTAGCATCACTACATGCACTTTTGTAGAATTTAGTTTAGATTGTGTAGTTGGATAGAAGGTGGCACTAAAATAGAAATGTTGACTAGAAATCTTGAAAACTGGTAAATCTAAAACAATTAATAGGCTCCACACTGAACACAAATCCTCGGTTGTATAGTAAGCAGCCAGCCAGTGTGGACAGAAAGACCTACAGTAAATCAGGCATACCAGCAAATCAAAAATAAATCAAAACAGCACTGGATTGTCTCTTGTTTGTTGCTGTGAACAAATTGTTGACATACCTGCACAGCACATAATATAAGCAAGCATAGCTGCACTGGGAGCTTTCATTGTCCCTAACAAGCATTGTTACAAGCGAGGAATGTGGTTTCCCTTTATTTTGAGGTGAGTCTAATAACTGGCACCTTTATACAAACAAGACACCCAGAGAGGTTGATGAATCAAGAGAAAAACAGGAACACAAGACAAAATAATAACTTGCGTCCATTTGTTGTATCTAATACTGGTCATGATTTTAAGGACGATGAAAAGTCATGTATCAGCTAGTAACCATTATTTTTATATGGATATACCAACAAATACTTCTGTGAGAACGCCACACTTTAAAACGTATATTTCAAGAATACATACAAAATATTCTAACATGAAATAAAATACAGTAAATGTCAAAGTGTTCATATGCAATAGCTGGCTTGTGTATGCTTTGTTAGTGCCAAATGTTTGTGTGAATTGTGCATATATGAGAGAGCGCATTTCACTAACACACTTATGGGGCATGTATCTCCACTATGCTAAATGACTAAAAGCAGAAGAGGGGATGCAAACACCACTCAAACATGTGAGACTGTGGCATTTGTGCTGTTCTGAGATCAGCCCGTGTACAGGGATTTCCTGGGACGGGAAAGGTTAATGCGTCATGGAAGCACAACAAAAGAGTCATGGCATAGACCTCCACCCATTCTTCCAACCACAAACAAACACAGCTTCCAGAGCATTGTGCAGGGTGTATATGGGCAGAGGTTTATGAAGAGTATAGGCTAAATGAAGTGTGGACCCAACTAATCATGTGGAGAAGAGAGAGATGGTTCCAGAACATTTATCTGGGGACAGCACAGCAGACGGGCGGGGCATTCCGACACAAGGCAAGTGATAATGGCCTGTCACACACCTACAGGAAAGTAGTTCATTATATGATAGGCAATACAAGTATCTGTTACTTTGCTGTTGGGTACAAACACAACCTTAAATGTTACCGTAATCGATTGTAAGCAAATAACAATGTTATCTCCTTGTGGTCCGCTGTCTTGTCGTGCTCTGTGTGTGCTGAAAATAATATCCGGAACTTCTATCTTCTTCTCTGTAAAAAGGAGCACAAAGAGACTCTATGTTGTTATCTTGTATGCAGACTGCATACAACAACTAGCAATTCTAGCCTTCGCAATGCATTTCCAATGTGTGAGGCAGAGCTTCTGAGGGAGCGCTCTATGGCATTGAAGAGAGAGGTGTTTTTGTTTTGATTAGAGTTCAGATTTGGCAAGCATTTTCAAGAATGACTCATTGTAAGTGGCTAAGAAATGGTAAACAACATCTGCTTAACCTGCCTGACCATGTGTGTTAAAATAAGTTAATCAGATAAAATATAAAGATTAGATCGAATAAGTCCCTAAATATATATGAATGTGTTACAGCGGAAACATAAACACAAATAGCTAGCTATAAAATACAACATAGGCCTACAAAAAAAATGTAATTAATCAAAATAAATCAAATGCTGAACAAAAGCTAGAACAAGTTATGACCCAGCATGTTGCTGGATAAATAAACTAACATGGTTTGACCTGTTTGAAGGTATCCCAAAACTGAAGTCAGGAGATAATACCCCTCTAACGCCTGACAATGCCACCAGAGAAAGTGCAATCCCTGCCGACCTCATTATATGTAAGTATAAACCTTGACTGACCTGAGCTGCTTGCACAAACTATTTCATAAATTCAGCGGCAAAACTAAATGTGAGCCAAGAGGTTCAACCAAGGGCATACACCATCCTCAACTAGAAGGAAAGTAAGATAGACATGTTTAAATGTCATAAACATAGACAAAGCAGTGATTTTATAAACACTACTATTGTATAATATATCAAATGTAGAATGTTTTGTGAATGCTGGGATACAGCCATTGGGTGAATTATGTTCTCTAGCCCAGCCTGTGCCCACTGCACCAGCCTCCTCAGAGCCGTCCAATGGTCACCTCTACAAGGCCTGCCCCCACTGTGGGGGTCTTCCCACACCTCACCCCCTCTCTCCGGCCCACGGTGGACAACAGGCCTGCAGTCTGTCTGTCCCGACCAGCGTTAGCAGTAAGAGGAGCAAGAGCAAGGAGGGCCTATCTATATCCCAAAGACCTGCCGCTTCACAGGACGGTACAGTATGGACATTAACCTGCTCTTGCATTCACATATATACAGTGGACACACACACACATTATGCAATTCCACTCAATCTACAGCAATGAATAAATACATATCAAGTAATTTTCTATGAGACTGTGAGACATACATTATGCAGAGAATAATATAAAATGCATATTTTACAGATATATTCATATACATAGCTTACAGTATACAGTAATTGGTATAATGTTTTAAAATTATTCTCCTTAATTTACAACGACAAAAAAATGATCTGTCTTACGATGCTGATATCTTCCAGGGGGTTCAGCTCTTGTTATTGTCGCAGTAAAGATATGCAATATGTAGATGAAATAGCCACATAAAATGTGGGGGTGGGGGGTATTTCGTAAACATTAAACCCCAGAGGACCACAACCTGCTTTTCATTGACTTCTTAAAGTAAACAGTACGGTAAGCAGGATGAAAAACACCTGCATGATTTGCAGGAGCGTGTGCACGTTCTGTTCAATCTAAGAATGAAACAAAGGCTAGCTCATAAATAAGGATACAGTGGCGGTCATACTAGATATACACCACGTAAATGGGGTTAAAATATACAACTTCACGTGCACCCAATTTAGATACGAATGCAATTACCGAGTGGCAGCTCCTTGTTTGTTGATCATCACTGGTGGCCTCGCCTGATCCTTAAGATTCTCCCGAGGACTGAACCAAGCTCTGTGATTAAGTAAACACAATCACTAGATCAGAATAACACTAGTATTCTTCTGACATTGGCGATTGGACAAGCAAACAAACATGCACGAGACTAAGTTAAGGTTAATAGCTTTGTTAATCCGTTTGTGACGATGCTGGAAATGAATAACGTGTGGCTATTCCGTACACTTAGGATGTATTGACACGTAGTGTCTTGAACACATCTCCAAAACAGTGAACATTGTATGTTTTTGGTCTGAGAGAAGTATTGATTTAAGTCAGGTTAAATTCTTGGAAGATTTCTGTGACCAATGCGCTCCAAATTGAACGGTGACTGCCCTCTACAGGACAAACACAGGCTATTGCAACTGATGTAAGAAGGGCATCTTTACATGGTCACGCTAACTCAGTAGTCTGGCCACACTCACACTGGTCTCCCTCCCTCTAACCCCACCTGTGACAGCAAGGGAGAGGCATTGACAAAGGGGTGGGGGGCTTGGCTCCTGTGTGTGGGCGTATAGACCCCTTTTTAAAATCATCACAACTATTCTTTACCTCTTCCTTCCCCAGCTGTGATCCCCAGAGACTCGTGCCTTCACCTGATACTGGCGTGCCTGTCTTGTCAGTGCTGCCTGGTGCTCCAGGGCCTGCTGGAGGCCTGCTCCCTCTGCCTGCACGCCAGCTGCTACTACTGCTGCCTTGGCTGTGCCAGGTGCTGCTCTGGCCTGCAGGATGCGCCGCTGGAGGAGTTCAGCTGCGACGCCCACTGCCACGCCGTCTTGTTCGAGACGTGCTGCGAGCCTACAGAGATGCTGGAGTTCTGCCTGGAGTGTTGTGCTATCTGCCACCGCAGCTAGAGAGACTCACTGGCCATCTGGGATTCATTTGAGATCACCTGGATTCAGCGGGCAGATTCCTAGCCTCGCGAGATCACGAGGGTCTCACAAGCATCAGTTTAATTCTGCCGTGAGAATCAGTCTGGAAAATCCTAGTCATTGTGTCAAAGTAGAAACTGAGTTTACCATACTATATGATATCAATGTGGGTGTGGTTTAGGTGTGTTAACAGCAAAAATTGCCAGATGATTAGTTAATCCAATCAACTGCTGAGTCTTTTTTTGAAAGTGCCTGCCCTTTACAGTTTTGATGCTCAGTTCCCCAGATGGACTTGTGAATAATAATTAATCTGGCGTGTCAGGTTAGCAGACTCCATGTAGTAGAATAGACATTGAACTTGGTTGAGGTATGTCCGGTGGCTAGACCTGCTGAGATCAGTATCTCAAAAACAGATCAAACTGATCAAAATATCTTAACAACTTTATAACCACCAGTATGACAAAACCCTTTTGTAAATTTAAAAAGGTAATAATAATCTAATCATACATCCAATGTAATGGATGTATCATCACCCCAGATAAAATAAGGCGATATGACATCATTGATTTATACGTATATAAAATCAGGGTCCTTCAGCAACCTACCTAATTAATTTTCTTATGATAGCCTTTACAGCATGAACGGTAAGACAAAGACATTTAAGTTACAGTTTCCACTGCAAAGCACTGGCAGCCCACTGCTCTTACTGTAAGTATGAGGATGACAACAATGGGGTTATAATAAAGTGTAACCTAGGCTACACTACGTATACACTTAACATTCATTGGCATTCCTCTTAAGTTCAGTTCTGCTATCTCGATGTATTTCTGCACCGATTGCCACCGATTCTGTACAGTTCTGTACATCTAACCAGTGGGGCCAATTTAAATTCTCTTTTTTTAAATCCCTTTTACAGTATTTTTTTTAAACCAAAAATAAATCAAAGCCCGACTAAAGACAACACTATCAATATGTCCAGGTAAGCGAGTATAGGCACATTTAAATTGTGTGAAAGCAAAAAACAGAATCAAGAGTTTTTCCTGCAACACATTTGATATGAATTCTGCCAGTGACATCTAACAGCAGTGCCGTCTAATTTGGAGAGAAGCACACCAGAAAATAAACCAGAAAGTAAAGTCATGTTTGTTCCTTTTGTAACCCTTGATTTGTTTTAGGCTTCAACCATTTTTTCAAGGTAACACTTGTTACACAGTATCAGGCCTGATACTGCCATAAAATCCATTAATCTAGAAGCATTTTGTATTTGTGTATACATTGCTATAGACCAACTACAGTACACTGTACATATTCACACATGCACATACAAAAACATATAGATTTGTTTCACTTATAATAATTAATGCTAATATTCAGTTAATTTCAAACAGTAATTGGCCCTGTCCAGTATTTTAACAGTTTGAAATAATCATCACAGATCCAGGTCGGCCTACTAAGGCCCATCTCTGTTCAAAAACGTTTTCAAAGCATTTTCTTTTCCATCTATTTGTATTCTCCTCCTCAGTCAAAACAAGGTTTATGTGAAGCGTATGAAGTGTTGTCTACTAAGGAGGATAAGACAGAATAACAGCCTAATAGTCAGTCTGACAGATGTGTCCATCTGCTGTAAAGTAAACACAAGTAAACAGAACTCGATTTGAATATCTAACATTTGAGGCTGAGAAAGTGCAGATCAAAGGCGGAGGTGGGTGTGGATTGTAAACACATTGTCTTCTTGTAATAATTGAGGGGAATGGTTTCTACGCTCGCATACATACAAACAAAGTAGTAGTAGTAAAAGATGCGGTAAAGTAAACTGCATCAAAACTTGGCTGGGTTGAAAATGGATATACAGAAAAAAAAGTGGTATCCTTTTGTCAAAGAAAATTTACAAATATTTCCACACAATCCTGGAAACAAGTTCCCCAAGGTTTATTTACATTGCCTTCAGTAAGGTACAGACAGGTGTTTGAAATATTCCCTTGTAATTTCTGCTACATCACATATTATTACCTTGAGCAAAAAACAGATACATTTAGTATCCTTGAAAGCAAACCAACCAAAATTCCAACGACCACGTAAATCCTGTTTAAAAACCAAGCAATGTTTTCTAGCTCATCTAGTTCAAGTATGAATTCATGTTCAGGTAAAAGAACAGAGACGATTCTGATAATACATAACCAAGACAGATTGCACCATTGGATGGCACGTACCAAAAAGTAACATCTTGGCAATTTCTGCATTACAAACATTTACAAATAGTCCAAACCACACTTCTATATATCGTATACAGTATATACATATTGTGCTAAAAGATACATAGAATTGTAGATTAAATAGCAATAGCAATTCCAGGAGGAACAAATACAAGAAAAGCTCTCCTACCGTATCATCAAAAATGAAGGTGTTAAAATTATGGCTTAACATACGCTAGCAAGGAAAATACAAATATCATGCCATTTGCTCCTGAGTGGATAAGTGCAATGTGCATCGTTCCTACTTCCTGTGAAAGGAATCTTAGGTAAGATTAGAAGCTATCCGACTGAAGGTATTGTAGGAGTGGCTTCGGCCTTAGTGCTGTTGCAAACTACTACATGTAAAGTTTATAATAGTGTTGTGCATGCTGATGGTCAAATCATGTAGTTCTTCTTTAGTACCTCCAGGTATTGCTGTGTGGCCCTAGCTACCGGGTCCAGCTCCACTCCAGAGGCTGAGCCCACGGGGGACAGACGAGCAGAGCCCCCCCCCAGCTCAGCTGTGGCTGCAACACAAGCCCCGCCATTACAAAACAACAGTGACATTATTCTGCAGCGACACTTAGGTTAGGCTGTTATGCTTAATGTCTCTTACCGTAGTCTAGTTCTTTTGATATGTTTCTCTCCAATTCGGTCTGCATCTGCATACAAGCACAGGAGATGCAACTCAAAACATGCCCTTCAATACAACCGTTTAAAAACAAAACAATTTCGTCATAGAAAAAAGTATAACAAATGCACAGCAAATGAAAGTACTCTTAAAACAAAGCAGGACATGCAAACATGCAAGCTCTGCTTTAGCGTAGTTTAGACAAACTATTTGTTCACTGAAATGTATGGGCAAGTGTACAATAGGACAGTTGGCTCAACGGAAACAAATATGATATTTGAATGTGGCAAAATACTATAGGCTGTGTGGTTTAAGAAAAAACATGTATGTGAATTTACTGTAAATCTTCATTTATCATATGATGTACATAGTAAATAATAAATTGGCTCATAATATTAAACGTATATGGTCATTTATGTTATTAATCCAGATTAATTTTGAATTAAACACATGAAGTCAGTTGTGAGCTATTGTGTCATAACACACACAGTTGTGTCCTGAATGCTAAAACACTTGTTTCTATGCTATGTAACTAGAACAGAGTACATCAACCAACTAAAAGCAGATGTATTAAGCGAAGGATGTACTGTAAGGGTTTTGATACCTGACATTCAGACCTGAATGTCAAAGTGGAAACCTTTGTCCAAGTTAAACCTTTATTACAATTTGACTTGTCATGTAGTCAAATTATCTGGTTGCTACTTCTCACCACAAATGGGTCGAAAGAAACCTACAAACAGCTCAGTTCAGTATCAGATAGAACACAAGCATAGCCAAAGCTTCTGGTAAGCTTTGTTAACGTCTGTGTCTAGAACATTTCAGGGAAAAAGAAAACCATGTTCCCCTCAATTGACAAGCAAATGTCAGAGAGCTGTGGCTCTAGCGCCAATGAAGGAAGGAAGAAAACACAGTGACAGGCAGGCCAGTCAGCCAATCAGTGGCTCAGCTGAACACAACTACACACCTGGTCACTTGTCTGGCTGAAGTGAGGAGAGGTGAGATACAGACTTTTGAGCTAGGAGCTGAAGGAGTAAGACACAGAAAAGAGATTAAGCGCACAGTCCCACTACCCGAGGCTAGGCTACAGCGGACAAGAACGGACAAAGTGAAAAGAAAGAACCAGTGTTCTATGGCTACCATTTAGATACCGCATTTGCAATATGCATTATTGGGCAGCTTTACATTTACTCGGTTTACTCTGTTAGTGAAAAATAAATATGTGGTTTGGCGTGACAACACACTCAGGAGGTGTCTTATGAAACCACCAGCTTTTTGCCACCAGTCACACACGGCTAACAAAAACGGCACGATGGAAATGAAAATGACCCAACGTGAATTAACTGACAAATAACAAAAGTGTGTGTGTGTGTGTGTGTGTGTGTGTGTGTGTGTGTGTGTGTGTGCGCGCGCTGCTAACTCTACATACCTTGGCCAGGTAATCCTCCACTCTGCTGCTGTGGCCTTCACCTAGGGGGCTGAGCAGGGGAACACTGAGGCCAAAGCTCCTGTTGAGGGGCCCCAGGGTTGTGCCATAAGCGGCTGCTGATCCCAGGGAGCCCACGTCCAGCGAGGGCCCCCCCAGACTGCTACTGTTGAACATACCACTAGTGATGAGCGACTTGGTGCGATGACGCTCATTCAGCAGCCTGGCGTTGGCCTCGGCCAGCCGATTGTTGGCTCTGTGGACGGGAAACAATGAACACTGCCTGTGTATCCAAGGTAACCTCTCTCTTTCCACGGCTCTGGGGCAACCATGTGCACCTCTGCCTATCCTCTCTGGCAGTATGATGCGGGTGGAAGGTTTAAGGAAATGTTGGAAAGGCTTTCGTTAATGAGTAGGCCCAGTCTATTTACTTTACTTTTACCTATTCCCTCAATCAGCTATACAGCAAATAAAAGCACATATGATATTCTTTACATGAAAATGTAGTTCATATTGTTGGAAGTTAAATCTAATCGAGCACTAATAAGCAACACTATTTTTGTGCCTTGCGTAACGAAATGTAAAAATCGGAATTTTGTGAGCTGTTTTTGAATTAATAATTGAATTTTGCACAAAACAATGTGATTAATCACAGATATTCATGCGATTAATCGCGATTAAAAATTGTAATCGTTGCCAAGCACTAATTATTATTATATGTGGGTCTATCACAGGCAGGACCCACCTGTCCAGTTTGGCGGCCAGGGACTTGCGAAGGCGCAGCTCCTGTGTGTACAGGTTGCGGTAGCGCTCCAGCTCAGGGCGGGTGGAGTCTCTTAGGTTGAAGCTGTCCTGCTGGGTGGTGCGGGTGCGAGTCAGCTCCCCCTCCAGCTCTCTGATCTTCTGCTCCAGCTGGGAGCGCAGGTTGGCCTCGTTGGCTGACTTGATCTGGTCCAGTGCTTCCTGTGAGGCCGCTTGGGTCTGTAAACACACATGGAAACATACAGTATGTCAAATATACATAGCAGTTATCACTGGCGAGGGTGGGGTTAATACACGTCTGGCCATATTGAATAGTTGTGCAATACAATGGAACCGCGGTTGGACAAACCAACTGGATGTGGATAATAATCCTACACGTGCCAATTGAAGAATATCCAGGTCTGTAACATCATAGATAGGTAAACACCACAAAACACTATACACAATGGGCAATATACAAACAAATATGTGCTTAATTTTAAGAAAGAGGGAGAATTGCACTTCCAAAAAAGAGTGCACTTCCAATTGCACTTCCAAAAAAAGAGTGCTTAAACCTAAGAACGTAAGAACGTACGTGTGTGTATCAGTAAGTCTCCTAAGATTTACTGTCTTAATTGTAACCAGCTCTGATGAAGGCTGCTTATCCGAAATGCGTAAGCAATATGACCATTAAAGATTTTTGTATTCTATTATTTCTTTCCAACTTTAATCAAGATATGCTTAATTAGTTTGTATCTTCAATTTGATCTTATTTTCACTGAGCTCTCATTTTCTTATTGATGCTCTTCTCTAAGAGAGCACTCTTACCTAGATAAGAAAAACATACCTTGTTTTCACAGTCCACAAATTGTTTGTCCAAAACATAAATTAAAACTAAAATTTAAAAAACATAAAAAAAACATGATCTTGGTTTTACAGTATTTGTAATTATTGGGTTAATACATGTGTGGGCTAAAGAAAAAAAAAAAAATTGTTTTTAAGACTATATACACTTGTATGCATGCATTGCATATAGCTTCTGAATGACTAAAATACTGCTCTTAGATGTATTGGCCATCCAGACCTTATGCAGAGAACACATCTTTATAAGATGAACTACTGCAGAGACGTTTTAGATTGAATGCACCAGATTAGTTTTCACATGGCACAACACCTGCCCTTAAATCATGTTTAAATTAAGGGGCCTTTCCCTATGTTAATAACCAACAATCGGCCACATGACTCCAATGTATCAAGTGGGTTTCATGAACAGATTTGGTGGTTAACAATGTTTTGAGCATCTCTCATTTAATTCTCAGAAAATGACAAGAAAATATATTTGTGTTGCTGCATCAGGCCCATTACGTGGTAGCCTAGCTATGTCACACATCCTCAGGCAGTCAAGTGCCATCTACAATGTTAGGAGCCAACGGACCAAAGCCACGGTGCCATCTATGCCATCAGCTTGCTGCAATGCATCTTGGGAAAAAGAAGAAGTCGTTACAGTGGGGTGTGGCTGACCTGCAGGAACAGGTTCACCTCCTCCAGCTTGTGCCGGAGCTCGTGGCGGGCGCGCTCCTCCGCGTCCCTGCGGTACTGCTCCGCCTGGCCCTGGTCAGCTGCGCTTGCATCCAGCTGCCTCCTCAGGGCCGACACCTCCTCCTCCAGCTGCCTCTTGCTGTGGCCCAGGCCCTGCTGGGAGACCAGCTGCTCCTTCAGCTCCGCGTTCAGCTTCTCCAGATTGCTGCAGCGAGACGTCTCCCTGTCCAGACGCTGGTGCAGCTCATCCACCTGGAGGAGGACGCGGTCAGAGTACGGCACAGGCACACACTTAGACAGTTATGCTAACCGTGGCTGTTTGTCTGGAGTCTGTACGTAATAATAACATGACACTGTCACGCCAGGTATCGGTGTTTGTTAAGACACATCCATCTGGGGAGACGTCCATTCAAAACGGATTCAAGAGGGTGGGCGCTTCAAAAAAATACATTGCATGTGATTGGACGAACCCGTGAACCAGCAGTCTGCTGTTGATCCACTCTTGCAGCAGATAAGTCGGGAGATGAGTGAAAATTTTCCCTTGAAAAAAGCCTTTGCTGTTCTAATACATTCTAATAAAACAGACGCTAGTTGTTTTCAAGTGGCTTACACACCTAAGCCACGCCCGTAGCTAAACCACAATGCTGATTGGCAACACACAAGGTTTAGCGGCCTGAAACTCAACAATTTCTCTTCAGACTGATTCTTGCGCTGAATTCAAATTGAAGATGAGTATGGTCTCGCGAGGCTACGTAATAATAGCCCTGGCTCAGCCCTGCTATTGCGCTCAGCTCAGTTTTCACTGAGATTATATTCTGTAAACCCTAAACGCTTTAGTGTTTTCATAGCCACTCTGCTGGAGGACCAATCAGCATGGGTTCACACATTTCTAAATGGTAGAGCTTGATTCATTGATCTATAGAATTGACCAACTCTGATTGGTTAAAGGCTGTCCAATAGTGTCAAAATTAACCTGAGGTCTACGCCCAGTAGGAGACAACTGTTAACCCTTCCAAATGGAGCGTGCCCAGACACTATTCACAAAATTAATCTTTGGTCTGGTTACCATGCTAACAAAATAATGGAAGCCGAGGAAGAATTAAGTCACATGGTCAATGAAAGCTACATTTTAAGACGTATGTATTATTAAATGAATTCAATCAACAGACGAGTGTGACTATAGTATATTCATAGGGTGTGGCATATTGTCACGGCCCAGCTTGGGTTTTAGCAGGCCTATTGTCCTTTTTGGCTGTCGAGAGCCTAATTAGGCTGATTAAGGGCACCTGGGCATGCCTATTATATAGGTGTGTTCCAGCACACTGTCTGAGTGACTCTCCTGGCACCACACACTGTTTGTTCGTTGGTTTTGGGTTCTTAGTTTGGTCAGCATGCAACACGCACCACATATATTCAGTACATACACTTACAGACTTTCACACCTCATTCAGGGTTATTCTGTTTGTTAGGTATGTGTTTGGTTTGTTTGTTTGGTTTACGGCCCATGTGCCAGGTCGTAACACATATCATCACAGAGAGCACTACAAGTGAAAGAGTTAGTACTGTGTGCAGACCACGGTAACTTCCACAATAAAGATGTCTGGAGACATTCATATCAAAATGTGGCCTTCCCTCCCGTCACCTGCAAGGGCAGAGACTCACCTTGCCCTGCATGTGTCCAAAGGCACCTTCAGACATGCTGTGTTTGCCCATGTCCATCCTCATGCCGCCCGCAGAAGAACCAAATTCAGCCCCACCACGGTTCTGCTCCTGTAGCCTCTTCTTTGCAGTCTTCAACAAAGCACGCAGCCTTCAGCACACACATTCAGGGAGGAACGCCACACACAAACATATGGTTTAAATACTGCAGTGCATGTATACACATGGTTCTGTACTGAACAGAGCCCGCTGGGATGACATACTTGCTCAAAGACAGTCAGACATTCATCTATACACTACAGGCTACATTATGAACGCAAGGCCTTATGCTAGGCCTTTCAATGTGTAGATATCCAACTCTAAGTGTCAGGGAACAACGCCACAGCCAGAAACAGACCAGGTAAAAACTCACAACCACAAACCAATAAAACGGTAAGAACACCGGGCGCTGAACACACAAACGGCAAACCCAACCCTAGAACCCTAAGCTAAGTAATCCGCAGAAATGTGACCAGGGACCCCATACAACAGTGAGGAAAACAATGCCCTCCTTCACATCTGCAGGGGAAGGAGGCCATCGGCGGCAGGCACGGCAGGAGCTGATGCCCTCTACTGGACTACAGTATGTGAAGGTCTAGCAGGAGGTGGTTCTGCCTTACGCGTGAGAGCGAGGAGGAGGAGGAGCTCACCTGTACATTTCTTTCTGAAGCTCTGTGTTCCTGTTCATCTCCTGGTCCAGGCGGGTGTCCACAGCCTTCTTCTGCTCTGCTAGCTTCTTGGCCTTCTTCTTCTCTATCTCCATCTACAATACAGGATACTGGTTACGCACAGCAAGCGGTCATGCGCCAAGACTGTGTAGAAGTATCGGATTATTATTTCAACACACGCAGAGAACGGTAGGCTAACTGTAGTATAGACTGGCAGGATATCTTGTGGGACTTGCACGCTCCCAAATTACACCTTGACACATTTAGAAGGGTGCATTATAGTGCCCTGCTGTGAAAACAGATGCTTAACGTTAATCTACCCCATGCCGATTTACGATAAACAGTACAGTAATCTTCTGCTGTGAGAATAGCAACCATTCAATTAATGTGTTCTGTACTAGCATCCCATACAGTTAGGTGGTAAATTAGGAATACACTACACACGTTACTGTATCGTTATGCAAGACTAGTGTGAACACATTTTTTAAAAATCTTTCCTGTTTTGTTTTTACCCGATACAATATAGGGATTCATTCCTTAGTAGGCTGACTAATGAAAAAACAGGACTAAAGGAAAATCAGATGATCTGATTGATTATTATTGACGCGCGATTGACAGGTCAGAAAGTTCTCTTCTACAACAATGTCACACAATGAAGCACCGATAGAGAGCCAAAGTCACTTCGGCGTTACCTTAGCTTGGAAAAGACCTGTATGGTATTCAACGGCGAGAACATTTTTGACTTTTAGATCCCGTTCGCTTTGTGACATGTTTGACTATTTAAAAGAAAATTATTCTAGTCAAGAAAGTCTCAGTTTGTCGTGCATTTGTTGAAGTATATGTGAAAATATGTAGTTAGCATGACTACAAAAACGTGTCGCGTAAGTGTCATGACGTTGTCGCGCCACAAGCCGAGGAAAGCATTGTTTTGGTGACGTGTGAGACAAAAGCTGTTGTTCACTGAGCGGTTACACACCAAACTACATTGTTCTGCTGTGTAACATGGTTTCAACGTGTTACATTGTTTATCTTAAAGCCCCATACAAACATGTGGAGACAAACACAGCCTCACCTGACTGTGGAGCTCTCCTTTCTCCTTGTCCAGCTCGGCCAGACGCAGCCCTAGCTTAGAGCGACTCTTCAGCTCCTCCTCCCACAGAGCCTGGGAGTCATGTGCCGTGTGGGACAGCATGCTCTGTTTCTGGACCTGAAGAGGACAGGCCAGAGGCTTTCACAGGGCACGATGGAGAAGGACTGACAGGATGTGTGTGTTGGACCAGCTATGCAATTTATCACCATTAGCCCATCAGCATTGTTGTCAAGGGAAACAGGTCATGTCAAGCATTCATTTGATTACCATATGCAAAAAAAGTACATCTATCTCTTTGCTATAGCAATAAATATACTAAAAACCAATAACATTTGATGAATGACACAATCTGTTTTTGCCATGGTAGATGCAATACAGCTATAGGATTAAAAAGGCCATCGGTTTAACAGATTAAAGAAAATATTACAAAGACCCTGAATGTGTGCAACTGACCTCTCGATTGAGTTGGTCTTCCAAATTCATTTTACTGCCTTGAAGGTTTGTTACCAAGTCCTCCAAACGGCCTCTAGCCTGAGAAAATATAATGCATAAGACATGCTTGATTTTGACCAGATTTTTGAATTTTGCACCATCAGGGGAGCAATGAGGAAACCCCCATTGTACTGTGATGACATGCAACATGCACAGGAAAGATCCCAAACACCAAGCTCACGGATCAGAAACTCTGAATCCATCACCAAAATACAATAAATCCAACCCAAGTAAAGGCAAATGTTTGTCTATCGGTGTTGTCTTGTTATTTATTAGCGTACATTTGTTTTATGATTAATGTGTATTTCCATGTATTTAATTTGGATTATATTTAAAGCAATACTGCATTTTTGTTAAACCATCTACTCTACAGCTGTACCTCAATGTAAATCTCCTGCTGGAGTTTTGGATGAACGAAACATTTTAGCTGCACTCCATGATGAAGTGAAAAACTGAGTTTTCAACCTCCACTCTTCTATTGCTGTTGAAAATATACTTATGTCTTATGACTTATTTGTACAGAAAGGTGTTCCAAGTCTCTACTAGAAGCTTGTATTATCTTTAAAAAAAAACAAAAAACTACAGTAATCAACTTCATTATAGTGATAGAACACCAGGGTGTAGATTAGCTACTAATAGAGTAAAGGGTTTAACAAAGTGAAATATTTAAGTGAAGACATTTGAGACTGACTGAGGCTATTTGGGAAAGACGACGGTTAGCCCACACACACACTAAGCCTACAGTCATAATAGAGTACCAACCCCTCCTCCTGGTGAAGAGCCAGACGGCTGCAAAAGATGAAACACTGTAAAATACACCTGTAATGCTTCATGACAAATAAACGTCTTCTGTTTTTCCAAGTTGAGGCTGACATATGCAGAGACATGCTTTGGTTAGGCTCATTATTACACGGTTAGTAGACTCACCATGGCAGCTTCCTGGGCTGCTTTTTGTAGTGCTTCAATTTTGTTGGCTTGTTGCTTGGCAGCAGCCTCCAGCCTAGCATTCTCTATCTCCAGCCTGACAGGGCAACACAGATTCTTACCATGACAGCCATTCATGCATTTCTCATAAAGACTCTTTGTGATACACTGAGTATTGCGATATTACGTTGCGCGATACTGTATCGATTCTCTAAATCAGCCTTTCTTAATTTGTGGGTCGCGACCCCCGAGGGGGCCGAGTCGCCAAATACTTTTGGGGGCTCGCGAGATGTAGCTAACACTTGAGCCTGAACTTAACAACATTCTCTAAACAGCCATAAAAATAGTGAATTATATAAAATCACACCCACTAAATACCAGATTCTTCACCCTTTTCTGTCAAGACATGGGAGCTTCATACGAGTCTCTTCTTTTCCATTCCGTAGTATGTAAGTAAGGCAGCTATCACGGGGCAAAGTCCATACATGCCTGCCTGAGATTCAGGATGACGTGCGCGTCTTCCTCTCTGAAGTGCATTTCCCTCTCGTACCATCTCACTGATCCGAAATGGATGGTAAGTCGTGCATACCTGGCAGATATATTTAAACTAAACACTCAACGTGTCACTACAAGGCCCCAACAGTAATATCCTGACCCTGACAAAGTGAACGCTTTCATAAAAAAGCTGAGAGTGGGGATTTCGTAATGTTACATTACTTTTTTGAGGAGAATGCCATGAATGCTCCAAACTTGGTGACTGGGTTCACCAACCATTCACCTGCTCTTCCTCTAACAATCTGCCGTCTGAGCTCGAAGATGCGCTGCTCGAGCTGTCCAGTGACCGGACATTACAGAGTAATCTTTCGCAAAAACACGACAATTTCTGGCTGTCAGTTGTGCAAGAACACCCTGGATTGTCCATAGCTGCCATGGACATTCTCACTCCTTTTGGGTTGACGTATCTGTGTGAGAAAACATTCTTGTCCCTGGTGTAAATAAAAAATAAGTACAGGTGTCGGATGAGCAGAGTGGAGGAAAATCACCGTGTCGCTGTGTCAAGTATCAGCCCAAGAATTGATTTGCTATGTTCGAGGAAGCAGGCCCCCCCATCTCATTGAAATAGCCTAAATAACTTCGAAAAATAAAAATAAAATTCTGTGACAGAAATGAAAATAACACATACATTTACAGTTCCTACAATGTTAAACGTTAGCTTTGTTCTTGTTTGTTTAAAATAAAATATTAGGCTATTTAGCCTACATTTTATGTTTTGCTGAACATTTGAGGGAGTGGCGATTTTTTCTATAGGCCAATGACAGAACAGTGGAGGGGTTGCCAAACTTCACTAGTATTCTTTGGGGGGTCACCTGACCTAAAGTTTAAGAACCACTGCTCTAAATCACGGTATCGATACATAAAAAAAAAAAAAAGGGAAAAAAATAAGAAAAGTCCTACATTCTGAATACATCAAAAGGTGATTAAGATAAATAAGTGCGCATCTAAGTTAAGGTAAGTGCACAACCAAGCTTATGTTTGAGTGTGTGCATGAATACCTCTGCACAGCTTCCTCCAGCTGTTTGATGGTGATGTTGGAGCCTGCTGTGGCAGACAGCGCCTCTTGGAGCTTCTGAGCGCTAGTGGCGAGCTCCCGCTCCTTCTCATCTAGAGTGGCCTTCAAACCGTTGATCCTCCTCTCGGCTTGGACGTACTGGTCCTCGCTATCCTCCAACTGCACAGACACGCAGGGTAAATCACCCTGGGACGTTAGCTTAAACTAATGCCTTTTCATTTTCAGGAAGCCATTTGCTGTCTGCTGCAATTCGAATGTGGGGTATATTTCTGTAGTACTAAAAGTTATCTTTCGATAACCAAGTTGTGTGGTCCAAGAAATACAATTATTATTCTAGTTATGTTATTACATACGCATATGGCAAAAACATTTATGAGAAGGGGGTGAAAATAAATATATGTTAATAAAAACCAGTACGCAATATATTTCCATTCCACCCAGCATTACCAAATCTCACTAAAACGCACGCTGTCACATTAGACAATAATATAATGATACGTACAGTCACCTCAGACGGAAAGGTGACTATAAAATCCAAAACCAATTCAGTGACCACAGAGGAAACATGGAGCAGGTGTTACCTTCCCCCTGAGCCTCTCTGCGTCCTTGAGGAGGCGGGCCTTCTCCTCCTCCAGGTCGTTGCGGTAGCGCGTGTTGACCTCCAGCGAGGCCTCGCTCATCGACAGCTTCTTCAGAGAATCGGCCAACTCCTGTTGCAGCTGCCTGAGGCCGGCCTGCTCACACACAGGGAGGGGCGGGGGGAGGGAATGGAAGATATAAGGTAAAGGATGCCTAATCCTCTTAGCTTCCGTCTCCATGATAGCATCCTGATCTCGCAAGTTACTGTACATGTCGACCATATAGTCTGGAACCCTTCAATTAAAAAGTGCTTTTAAACACATCAGCGCCGCCTTTATGCCAATCATACTACCTTCCGTGTGATAGGACTACCTACCTTTAGCTCACCCAGTCAGACAAAATCAGCGAGGGTGCCAGTGAAAACTGAATTGTACAACATACACATGGTTTATCCTGGCTCAGAAGGAGCCTTTGCGGTGTGCCATGTCTTACCTTATGACATAAAACTATAATTTCTGACCATTTGATAAACAATGTCTATCATGTTTGAATAAATGGAACCTCATTAACAAATCTGGTAATAGAAAATCATTTTTTTAAATCATTTTGGAGCTGATGATTTTTCTTCGGGGGTTGCGCTAAAACACTTCAGGGGGCGATACTAATTCATCTAGGCAGAAAAACCCCTGTGTACGGAAGGGTGACGCTGCCATCTGGGGAAACCATTCAGCTGGCCTGCTTGTTTTCGACACGGGCGACTAGAGTGTTCGCACGAAGGCATGGTGACGTCAGAGTGGGGCTCCACCTCCCGTACCTCCCTCTCGTTCTTCTCCTCCTCCAACTTGTACAGCTGGTCCCGGAGGTGTGCCGCCTTGCCGGCCAGCTCCTTGCTCCTCTCCTCGGCCAGCTGCACCCGCTCCTCGCAGTCCGAGCGCAGCTTGTCCAGCATGTCGCTGAAGCGGTCGCGGGCGTCCGTCACGGCGCGCTCCTTGGCCACGCCCTTGTTCTGAGCCTCCTCCAGCTGCTGTCTCAGCAGCATGCCGTCGCTCTGGGCCTGGGCCAGGCGCTCCTGCGTGGCCTCCTGGCGCGCCCCGGCCCGGCCCGCGCGCTCCCTCTCCTCCTGCAGGGCCAGCTCCAGCTCCTGCACACATGGGGGGAATGACACACGGTTGCTGACAATGGAAATAATGCATGTGAAGCATGTGTGGCTGTGAACTGTGGAAGAGGAGTATAGAGGGGTGCAAGACACTCAGCGGTCTGACGCAGGAGGGGAAATGGAAGAGCTTTAAAGCTAAAGAACATTGCTGGTTTTGAGCACAAGGGCAATTCTCCACGTACATTGAGGAATGTCCCTATGCATGCATACAGTACATACATACATACATACATACTGTACACACACTATGCTGTTTACTGTAGGTAGTTATGTAGATTTTTGCAGGATTCATAGTGTTTAAAACATAATTCTTGTGTTTTAAATCATGGATCGTCAGGTTTGTGATTTTTCTAGGCGCTTGCCAGACATAGAAACAAAATACACAGGTAGGACATTTAATGGAACATTTTCATAGTCATAAACTACGTCCGGGTTCAGCTGTATGTCCAGAATGTAATGTCCATGTGTTTTGCCAGGTAGCTAGCTAGCGCGATTGGTTTACTTTGCAGCAGTAGCACGGGCGATGCACCACCCAAAATACAACTTGGCTAGGCTGGCAGGTTAAACTTGAATCATAAGACTCAGTATGAATCTGCCTCACCAATGTTTCTCTGATCACAAGCTGCTACTCCGTTGCTGTCTGCTTCACTGCGGGGCGGACAGGGCTCACGCCACACACACACGCACACACAGAGCTCGGCGAGGGAAAGATACAGCGGTGGAGAGTTGGAGTGCAATAAAAGCCTCGCCAGTAAAAAGCAAACAAGAGTAATCCACACAAAATACAGACAACAGGCTACAAATGATGAAAATGATTGCAGTAAAGACTGTGATTTGTAATATAAACGATAAAGCATCATTTAAAACGGTAGATGTTTTTCTATCGTCATATGATAATATCGTTTTATTGCACAGCCCTACCTTGAAGACAGCTAGCCTGTTGAAACGATGGACGATTCTAACCATTTCTGCATCGGAGCCTCATCTTCTTTTTTGACCACACTATAGTGACATCACCCAGCCATGATATGATGTCCCTTCCAATGACACCCACACCCTCACCTTGACCCGCGCTGCCACCTGGTCCCTCTCCCTCTGCAGGGCCTCCAACAGCAGGCCCTTCTCCGTCAGCTGCATGGCGGAGCGGTGGACTTCGTTCTCCAGGCTGTTGGCGCACGCCTCTGCCTTGGTCAGCTTCTGGGAGAGGTGGCCTGCTGCTTCCCTCTGGCTGGCCGCCTCCCCTGGGAGAGAAGGCCTTTGTCAAGTCTACAGTAGCAAGGCTTGTCCGCTTTGCACCAACTTCACTTTGTTACACCACTTTATTACACTTTAAACTATCGCCAGATAAAACCTAATAATGTCATTCATGTTAGTTATTTTGTTAAGAAAAAAAAGGGTTGTTACTAGGAATAAAAAGCATGTGTAACAGTGGATTTAATTTTGGTGGTTTTCAACAGGCAGAGTGTATACAGTGCCACCTCATGGCCATGGTTGGTACTACAGTATGCATTAGACAATACACCCATAAATCACTTCAGAATAAAAGTCTCAGGACCAGCCAGCCAACTAATAACAAGCTAGGCTATATTCCAAGCAGTCCCCTTACCAGTGAGTTTGTCTTTAACACGCTGGTGCTCCTCCTTCTCCCGGAGGAGAGCCTTCTCCGTGTGGGCGCGGGCCTCCTGGCACCGCTCCACCTCCTGCAGGGCCCCTGCCAGACGGTTCCGGGTGGTCTCCACCTCCACCTCCAGCGCCTGGCGGGCCTGCCGCTCCTGGTCTAGACCAGCGGCCGCCGTGGTAACCTCTGACCTCAGACCGTTGTACCGGAACACGGTCTGGGCCAGGGCCTCCTCGTTGAGCTTGAGGTCCCGCCGGGCATCCTCCAGTCGCTCTCGCAGGGCCTCGGCCTCCTCCGACAGGCGGCTCTCCTCCAGGGTGCTGTTGGCACGGCAACGCTCCAGCTCGTCCTGCAGGGAGGAGGCCTGCAGGAGGAGCTCCTTCTCCCTGTCGCTGGCCTCTGTCAGCTGACACAAGGCCTGGGACACAGCAGGTCACACATGTTCGGTACTATGGGGGATCGAGCTCTCTGCCTGACCACCTTAGGCTACCACAGACTGAATGCTTTTAGGCCTCAAAACCCGCCTATTTAGGAAAGCTTTTGGTTGGTACGTTTTCATTTGTGTTTTTGTATTAGTATTTTAAAGTTATTGGTCATGTAGCACTTTGGGATTTCTTTAAATTTAAAGCGTATTACAAATCAAATGTAGTATTATTATTATTATTATTATTATAGATGTGCCTTAACAAGAGGGACCCAGGAGCTCCTCCTACCTCGTTGCTCTTGCTGAGGTTCCTCCTGTTTTCCGCCTCGATCTCCTGCTGCTTGCGGAGGTGGTTGCTGAGGAGGTTCTCCTGCAGGGAGCGGGCACTGCGCTCCTGGGCCAGCAGCCTCTGCATCTCGCTGCGGTCCTCCTCCAGCTGGGTGGTGGAGGATGGGGGGGAGGGATAAAACACAGCAGCGCCACATCATGTGTTGGCTCTTGCGTGTCACGGTTCCATGACGTCTGATGGGGGCTTAGAGACGCGCTCCCTAATACAGACTATACATTATTATATAATAATCATGACTACACATGATTATTAGTTGCACTCCAAAAATGTGCCGTTAAGAAAAACAACAATATTAAGAAGAAGAAAAAAAAAAAGTCTCTTCAGTCTATAAGTCACATTACTATTATTTTTCAGTGGTACAGAAGCCAGTTATATATTGTCACGAGTGTAAATAGGGCCATCTCATGTTCGTATGCAGTAGACATACAAACATCAACGTCTTTCGAATATAAGTGGCATGACCAGCCAGACAGCAAATACAAAGCACGACTCATAGTCTGGAGAATACGGTAGTAATACACCTGGTTTGTTTGGGTGGCCAGTCACCTGCTTCATGCTGTTGAGCAGCGTTCTCATCTCCAGCTCCAGGTTGCGGAGAGTGAGCTCCAGCCTCTGCCTCTCCTCCACGTCCAGCTGGTGCTGCTCCTCAGTCCTCTTCACCTTCTCCCTGGCCGTGTCGTACATCATGGTGGCGTTGCGCCGGTTCTCCTGCTCCTGTTTCAGCTGAAACCTGCCCAGAGCGCCGGGAAGAAAAATGCTGTGTCACCCACAAACAACGTGTCACCCTTGTTATTATTGTCAGCAATGACCAAGTGCATTAGCTAAGAAGCTTTATACTGCAGCAGCAAAATGGCATGTTGGAGACCACAGTACTTTAATGTATTCTGCTACAACATAGACAAGTACAAAGCCAGCATGAACAGAAACTAGAGCAGGACAGAAAGTCATTTGATTTGTGTTTCAATACAACTTTTTTTACATAGCGTAACAACAACTAATAAACAAGTACACTGCATAACGTAACGACATTACATAACAATGATTTATAAACAAGGACACAACGTAATGACGACTGATAAACAAGTACCCTACATAGCAGCGTAACACAAAGCGTACCCCACCTGAGGTTATTGACGTCTGTCTGCAGATCCAGCTGGTTGCGCTCCAGGGAGGACTTGGCGTCTTTTACCTCCTCCAGGGACCTCTTGAGCTCGTCTCGCTCCATCACTAGCTGACCCACCTTGTCTGCCAGGTGGCTGTGGCGGCCCTGCGCCTTCTGGATGGAGCGCTCGTACTCATGGAAGATGTTCTGGAGCTTTACCATGCTCCTGGGGTCTGGAATGCAAGGGGGGCATTCAAGTCATCATTTATCACGTCACTACAGGTTTAATACAGATTCATTTACCAACTGACCTTAATTCATGTATGTAGAGTTACACTTGTCTACAAGGTAGGGCTATATTTATATGTGCACCTGACCCAGTATTTTTGTAACGTCAATGATTGTAAATGCATGCTGTCCTCCTTGTTTGACTCTAATCAGCGCGGTGCTGCCTCATTCAAAGACGACTGTACGTACAGAGTGCTGGTTAAATCACACATTTCACTGTATAACAATGAATAGGCTGTGTTTATACTTAGTATTTGTTTGTCCACTCTCTAATAGGCAAGCCAAGTTTAAAAGTCTTCTGTTAGAGAACTAAATCATTAGCTAAACATAATTATCAACAATCATTATTATTTGTATTTATTATTATAGGGGTGCTGGAATGTAATTTAGATGTGCTTCAGCACATCTAAAAAATAGCCTAACATTGTCAATGTGCGCCCTGTTGTCCAATGTTCTAAAATGCAGTTGCTTAAAGAAATGCATAAAGAAATGTTAATATGTTATGCCATCTCATGGTAATACTCCATAGCATGTTTTAAATATGTTATATTTACTGAACTTAAATATTGAATAATAAAAAATAAATGTATATCGCAAATCCAATCGCAATATCTGTCAGAAAAATCACATTTAGATATTTTTTCTAAATCGTTCATCCCTACTACAGGGTAGCGTGGACTTCAATCTACTATGTGTTGTGACAGAACCCCATTGATGTACAATTAAAAAGAGAGTGCCAGTACCCAAAGTGGTGGAGTCCAGCTTCTGGATGAGCACAGAGGCATGCCTGTACCCTGATGTGGGGGAGTCCATGTCAACTGTGGCCGTGTCTGACGACTGAGTGAGCTCATCTAAGTCCTCTGCCAACTCCATGTCCCCGGGGTTTTGCACCTGGACCCACAGTGATTAATTTGGCAGCATCAACCATTTATGCCATCGCCATATCACCGCCGTCATTATTTCTACCGTAAACGTGCAGTTATTCTGATAATTCAATTAAGGATAAGACCATGTCATTTAAGCTAAGATCTTAAGGCTATTTAGTGACACACTGAATATTGCTGGGTTGTACCTCTCTCCGTTGAGCTGTAGATGGTGACCTAGGCCATACAAACACAAGGCAGAAGGGGCAGGGATTATTTGGGAGGTAATGGTCAAATAACTCTCTACCCTCTTGTGCGTTCGGTAGCATAGAGGTATAACGCGGTGCGCTATTTCGTTTGCCTGAGCGGTTAGTCATGCAAGTAGCTTGAGAAGAACTATGTGAGTCAAAGACAGGGAGGGTCCTGGTCCTTTCCCGCCACAGATGATAAGAAGACAGATCAAAGTGGGAATAACAGGCAATAGTAGTACGGTCCTGCGAGCCAAATGCTGGAAGCACATCATGCTGCATATATACCTTCCTTCATCGTCCGACAGGTCACTTAAAGTGCTGTCGTCAAACACAGAGAGGGGGTCTCCGTTAACATGTCTGGTGGTCCGAGGGGCTCTGTTGGGCCGGGCCCCTCGGACCAGCTCCATCTGTGCGGTCCCGTCTACAGCCTGCCCCTCTTGCTTGACGTTACAGCTGCTCTGTTGCAACGGGAGGTGGAGCTTCCCTGGTGCCATGTTGGCTCTACAGGAGGCAATAGAGCTGGTAGTGAATTGTACAGCCCTGGGAGGTGTCCTTCATTCAGGGCCCCAGCCAATAAAAATGTATTACAATTACAATATTCCTCCTCCAAATGTATTACAATATTCCTCTGGCTGTGTTACAGCACAGCCAGAAACACAAAATAATCTGTGTGTAGCTCTAAGGCTGGGGTAGAGGATGTTTTCATGTTTTGTTTTGGTAGACAGTACTGACAGTCACTACGGTTGTTGGCGGGAAATGTACTCTTGAAACGTCAAACAAAAACAACAGTTGTTTTGTGGAGCTGGCTTCAAGCCCCAGGAGTTTTCTATGCACAAATCAAAGAGTGTATAAGGTCGTTCCTCTAAACAGGATGAGCATTTAACTTTGGCATGTGTGGGGATCACCTGCTCCCCACTGTACATGATCCAAAGACAACAGGTCAATATTTTCTCCTGGTGTACGTCTGACAACACAAGAACAGAGCGTTAACAATTGAATATTGCAGTTGACCATTGCATACCTCTGTAGACTCCTAGACCCCAGTCTTTGGGCAACACTTTCAGTGGCCAGCTGCTGCTGCTGCCTTCGAGTTGCTCCATTTGCACTCACAATCTCTTCTAAGCATTCCAAACGGGTCTCAGGTTTCTCTGCTTCCAATCCTCCCTCCTGCAATCCTCCAGCATCCCAGGAAGCATTGGACGGTTGCAGCTCCATTGCGGCCTTTGCCTTTTCTTTGATGCTCTGCAAAGACACAGGTAAATGTTTAATGAACAAGGTTCTGACTTAAAGGGACACATGTTTGGGGCCAGCCTCTGAAATGAGTTTTGGAGCAGGTATACTTTGCCATTCATAATTTAGTGTGCCACCCCTCCCTCGGGAGACCTAACACCTTAGTGTGGTTACTCTGTGAGAGATGGTATGCACAGGTGATTACAGGAATGCACGGTTCCCATACATGCGGTGGCTACAATAGGTTTTAACACGCATCCTCAAAAATGGCATTTGAATATATGTATATATATATATATATATATATATATTTTAATATATTATATTTAAATGGGAATATTACTGAAATTAAGAAAT
>JAODOY010030028.1:42942-73705 GCA_025399855.1 Forbesichthys papilliferus | reverse complement strand
TCATTAGAATCAGGTGTGTTGGAGCAGGGAGACATCTAAAACATGCAGGGCTGAGGCTCTCCAGGACCAGGGTTGGGCACCCCTGGCCCTGGATCATCAACCAACAATATTTATAGTTCTATATATTTAGGCACAGTGCGATCAGTCTCCTGCTGTGCATGTAATTATGTGTGGCTTATAACATTGTGGACCAGTTTACAGTGCAGGTCTCCCTCTAGTGGATATTATCGGGTATTGAGCTAATTTAATTGCAGTCATGCAGACTGTTACTCTAGTAGGGATGTCGGGCTTAGCAATGGCTTATATAAGGTTTAGAAAACCTTATATGTTCATATAGAAAATGGCACAGAAGAAACAGTAAGGTACATATCAGTACAGCAACAAAAACAATGGTGTTAATTGTGACAATACATTTGCTTTACATAAACCCATAGCAATTGCCTTGTGTGAAAACTGCACAATTCAGTAAGGCTACATTTTATTTATATGCAAAGAATCAACGTTATAGTATATTTTATGACCAGAACTGAATCTGCATATGTGAGATGATACATGAGTCTTCCACAGAATAGCCAGGTTTACAACCTTTTTATTTTATTTCAGTAAGAAACCTGTTTCGATATAGTTTTGTGCTGCAAATGCATCCTTCATAGGCCTATACACGTGTCCCCACTTTTCAGCACTAGAGGGCACCAACGGTCTAGGTTTGGACACAATACCAACGTCACAGGAGCCACATCACACCAGCTCACCTCGAGAAGGTGTCTTTTTTCCACCCCTCCGTGACTTAAACCATTACAGGTAATTAATTATTGGCTTGGCAGAATAATAAGGGGGTTTGAACATCCATTATATCATTTTTTCAGTTTTATGTCATTAGTTCCTTTGGAGGAGGCAGTTGTATTTAACACAAGCGACGCTTGTTAACAGCCACAGTCGGTAAAGGAAGAGACACAGATATAGCCTCTCTTTTGTACTATAGCATTGTAATAGGCCACGTGTGGTTTAATCAAAGTTATGTTTTCTTATGTGTATGCTGACCTTGTGCACTGGAGTGAAGTTTTCTTTCTCCGTTGTACTGAAATGCCTGCTAAGTCAGCACATTTGCACAGCCCTTCCTTAGCGGAGCTCTATGCAGCCATAAGGATAGAGGCCATATGATGCTATAATACTGTCCTAATCTAACCAAATATTATTCATTAAAATTAAACAGGACTATTATGCTTAGAGTTTTAGACTTCATTGATGAAGCTCAATTTGACCTATTGAAAGTTTAACACCACTCAAATTAAATCAGATTAGTTTTGCCCAGCTAACTGAGACTCATATGCGAACCATATTCATATTCATATGCTAACCATATAGAGTAGGCTATATCCTATATGTTCTCGCTATGGTTTCTCTATGACTGAGTTCATGGAGTTTGTCATTCCTGGCTGCTTGCTGTCTGTTTGCCTCGCGAGATCAGGATGTCTGTCTATACGAGCTTCAGTTTGACTATGAACTTAGAAATTGTGTTTCATGCGGGTAAATCTAGTGTGACAAATCAGCGTTGTACTCTTAGCTACCAGCATGGTTTAGGTGTCAGCAAGGCATGAAAATAACCATGGCGGGCCCTACAGAGGTTATCATAGGTGATGGAATATACAGTAGCATCACATTTTATTGTTACAATGTATTAGAAGAGCAGAGGCTTTTCTTAGTGGGAAATATGTTTTCACTTTCTCCCTAATATTCTACTGCATGAGTGGATTTAACAACAGGCTTTGCTGGTTCACAGGTTCGTCCAATCACCTGTGCAGTATTTGTGCAGTATTTTTTTGAATGCGCCTCCCTTTTACATCAGTGGACGACTCCCCAGATGGATGTGACTAACAGACACAGATCTGACATGTTCGATTAGCCTGTAGCCTACCTCAAATAGTCCACACAAACAATAGGCTGATGTGAGTCAGGCCCCTCATCAAATACATCTGCCACCAAATCTCTAATACACCTGTGTTGGTGCTCACATCGTTAGAGACACGCACAACATTAGGCGTTATTATTTTGTAATAATCTCTTATTTTCTGCCTACTTCCTAGTCCCAGGGGGTCTAGTGTGCAATATTCGTCTTGACTTGCTCGCCCACCTGTGATCGGTCTGTCTGTGTTTAATGATCTGGTGTGGCGGAGGTTACTGTAATTGCCTGCCGCGTTCTGAATAGTGACAGTTGAAGTTTAACTTTAAACCCGACCCCCCTCCCCGTGACTATGCTTGTTAATTCCACATCCCACTTTTATAGTTCTGAAGCTGTTCTCTATCTGAATGTTTTGTCTCACATATGGTTTCTTCAAGAGCAGACGTGCTCCGATTACATTTACAGAGAACACAATAACGCGTTATCAATTCAGCTAATAATAGTTGTATATCACCACAGTTTCTTGGTAACAGTTACTAGGATACTGTATGTTATTATGACATGACAAGTCAAATAATAATTTATATATTTCTTTGTTTGGCATACACACTGTAGACCAATTGTAATGAAAACAATAATGTGGTGAGAAAGTCAAGATGATACCATACTTATAGGCTAATATCTATCACATCATAGGCAACCTCAAAGAAATACAGCTGTAGTGAATTTAATTTTGAATTGTTTTCAACTGTCTAAATATTGCGTTATGGGAATCTGCATTTGGAGAGTGGCACCTGTCATTTGATGTTTGTAATACATAAATACTGTATATGTCCTATTTCTTCTTCTGTTGCCATTATTCCAGTACCCTGTAAAAATGTACTGTGAGTTTACTCTCTGCACCCTTCTGGTCAACAAATACACACAACCCCTTTAAGCAACATTGTGTTTACAGACATACTGAATGACAATTCTTCAAAATTTGAATTAATACCAATCTGTATTAGAAATAACATTTAATTGTATTGCTAAAATGAGTACTTGAGATCACTAATAATTTAATTATGACAATATTCCTACAGTTATGAATGTGAAACATAGCACACAATACACACTATTTCAGCATATTTAATAGCACTGAAATATCCAAAATACTGTATGGCAGTGGAACATATTAAAAACAATTTCAAACAATGACAATTTGATACTATACTTTGAGATCAAACATAACTAAAACATACTGTGAACAAATATAAATATAACCTACTTTATTGTCTGTATGAAAGCATCATCTGTAGCCGATCCTGAACGTAATTACTGTATGAAACAAACATTATTTTAAGCAGCAACGATACCACCTAATGTGAAACTACATATTAGAACTCTCAAAATGTAAAGTTTCATAATAAACTTCACATCTCCACCAGTGAGCGCTGCTCTCAACAGTACGTCCGCACAGAACTAACTTCAAAGTAGGTTCCTCACGAAAAACCTCTTCAAAAGAGCAAAGTAGACAGAAGCGTGCGCAAGAGAGAGTTGACAGTTAAAAGACCATATAAATGATTCAGAGCACCCGCTGTCCATTCGGGTTCCTCAGCCATTATCGAGCAGAACAAGAGCTTTTCACACCGCTGAGGACGCACAAGCCAAAGTTGGCTACGTGTGCGCTAACATCGCCACTGGCAGTCGTTTGCAGGGAGTACTTTATATCTGAAGAATAAGTCCTCTTTCTCTCCAATTCACTTGGTAGCAAAGTGCTCACTTTAATTTTGAACAGCAGAGAGCTTTCTATGGGGGGCCAGAATATATTATGTATTATTTATTATCCCTTTGTTTTATGCTTACACACTGTATATCTGAGGCAGGATATTATCCCACAAAACAGAAGTTGCTCATTGGAAAATATGGTATGTAACACTGTGTGTCTGCATGGGTGTGTGTATCTACATCGCTCGCAGGCTGGTGCGGTAGCTTGCGTGTCCTTTGTCAGGGCGTCTGTGTGCGTGTTCATACATGCGTGCGTCGAGCCGATGGCCATTTATTTGCACGTTGTCTATGATGTCATGTTCAGGATCAGGGGCAGGGCCGCAGTGCTCAACAGCACCACTAGGGGCAGGAGCCCCGGTCGGCCAGGGGTGGCCGATGACGGCAGGGTCTTCTTCTTCTTGGGCCCGTTGCACAGCGGGGTGTTGCAGCACGTGATGCAGACGGAGTCCACCTTCCCCGTGCAGAACTGCTGGTAGCCGGACGAGGCGATGAGGCAGGCCCCTGAGGACGCGCATGACTTCCTGTAGTGGATGCCTGCAAGGACAGGGAGGGTGATGTCAAAGGGAGTTTCTCGATGTCAAGGAAGGATCCTTAGCGGCTGGATTTCAAGGATGCCACATCGTCAAATCTCGACAAAGTACCGTTCCAATGTCTAGGATGCTTTTGAAGGATGCATGTGTGCATCCTTCACGGTCTAAAAATACCCACAATCCTGTGCGAACGTCAGAAGAGGAGAGATTTAAAAATGACGCAAAACGAAACTAACAACAAAACAGCACGATCCATTGTTTTTCAACTGTTATTAAAAAACAAAATGCACGGTTTAATTAAGCATAATGATTTTGAAGGTGGGACTTTTTTGAATGACGTCATCTTGCACACTAGCTAGTCCGTTCCATTACGTGTTCTTCGAATGTCTTTCCTAGCCTCGGAATGACCCGACTAGGAAGGCAATTGGAAGTATCCGTCCTACAAGGAAGCATGCTTGACATTTAGAAACACCCAAAGTCTGCTCGGGCAGCCATTTTGGTAAGGTCAAAGTCCTTATTTGAAAGTATGGCTGCTCAGGCAGCCATCTTGATAAGGTCAAAGTCCTTATTTGAAAGTATGGCTGCTCCACCTAGCCTCGCGAGACCATCAGTTCAATTTTGCCATAAGAATCAGTCTGGAAAGCCTTGGAATCATTTTGAATGTGTTCGAGTAGCGACTGAACTTTCCAATCAGCGTCGTGTTTATAACTATACGGGCGTGGTTTAGGTGTGCCGACCAGATGGTTCATCCAATCAAATACCATGTTTTATTTTTTTAAGTACGTGTACGTGTTTCGGCTCTCCAGATGGATGGTTTACGCACATCTGTTCGTACGATACATTGATAAATGGGTGCCCTAGTCTTGTTACACCCTGTCAAGCGGGACAAACTGACACAAATGTTTTGATTGTTTTTTTTCAGTGTATGCAATTTGCTGACCGTAGAAAATTAGCAGCATAGCCCCGCCCACCCTGATTAGATTATCTGCATACCCAAATTAGCTCAAACCTCCTGTGTGAATTATGGGTCGTTAACACACACAGACAGAACGTGTACGGTACACCCATATACAAAAAGTGCATCCAGGACCGGATTCAATTCCGTGATGGCCTTTTCACCGTAAAAGTCAAAATAAAAGTGGATTTGTTGTTGGTGAGGGTTGTGGGTCAATCTTAGAGGAATCGGAAGGTATCATTGACACATTTAAGCACTCTGAATAACAATCCAGAAGAAAAATGAATACCTACGCACATTACAACTTTTATTGTTATGTGTTTTTAGTATGTTTACAATCATTTTTGTAACAGAATGACTTTGCTTTTTAGGTAATATTTGCACCCAAAGTTGTTCCTGTCACACGTTGTTATGTTTACTCACCTCTAATGGCAGAAAACAAAGAATATAATGCATAATGCTCTTTGTGTCGACCAAAACCAAGTTTTCAGACAACATTTAAGGTAAAGGGGCTTTCATTGAGTGGAATTTATGGTCCTAAAGGAAAGCTGCTTTTGCCCTCTAGTTAGCAAAGCAAGGTCTGATGATACTTGCTCAAGGACACTCAAGCACGGCCGTGACAGGAGTTGATATAACAGTTTATGTAATCCCCCGGCACGTTTAAAAGCATTGTACGTGTTTACACACAGGTGATCGAGAAGTCGCTGGTTCGAACACCGCTAACTCCTCACCAAGTGACGAGGTGTCCCTGAGCAAGGCACCTAACCCTGACTGCTCCCGGTGGTTAGAAGCCTTGCATGGCTGACATCACCATCGGTGTGTGAATGAGTGTGTGTGTGTGAATGTGAGGCCGGCTAGACTGAACAGTGCTTTGCGTGGCCAGAAGGTTGGAACAGAGCTATATAAATGCAGTACATTTACCACTTTAACCCATGTGGTTCTTACCGTCGGCCTTGATCAGAACCTCCTTCTGGCACATGTCCTGGACATTCACCGTACAGTTGACTATGTATTCTGGCGTGGAGCAGTCACTTTGCTTCTCCTCCTCGCACTGGTAGCATTGGATCTGAAGGCCATATCCTGACACCCCCCAAACACACACACACACACACACACACACACACAACTATGAAGGAAAGGAGGTATTTTTGTAGTATAGGCCCATGTACAGCAGGGAGTCATTCATAGTCAAACTAATCAATATTCTATTAATTAACAGTTAATTGATAGATAATTAAAAGTCAGTTCTTTAGCAAACTGCTTAATGGAGACATTTAGATTAGCTTTAAGACATGTCTACATATTATATGCATCCCGCAATATCAACAACGATTCAGCATAATGTACATCTGTCAGCTTCAAACTTGGCAATGTATTGTTACAGCTAATTATCATGTGCAATGTTAAAAGTGAACGCCTACTGGACTCTATGGCATATCTCTATGGCACTGCGCAAAAGGACATTATCCGCTATTAATATAGGGCTAATGCTTAGAAACAAAGTTATATTACTTACAGTATAACAAATTAATCTTTATAATGACAAGGATATAATCACGTATTTATTTTGGAGGCAGGTAAGTTAAATGTACAATATGCTGAAAACACCTGACATATCCGCACAACCATTACAATAACACATGCAGGATCGTTCAGTACCATCGCTGGTTACATTTCTTGGATGTCACCAGCAGCCACCTATCCCCGTGACAGAACCATCAAATATTTTTAACATCACTGGAGCCATTACTGAAATCTAACGCAGCCAAGTGCATACTATTATGCCAATCACAATATCTACATTTAACAATTATAGACCGTAAACAAACAACACAAACAGGAAAATAACTTTGCCTCTATTACATATCATATCATCCCTTACTATCATCTCTTTTCCACAAAACCATACTAAAACAAATATGAAGCCGCAAGACAATACAACTTTTCTATTCTGAAAACTATGATAATATCTGTGTCAAATATATTTGGCACAGTACAAAAACTAGAATGGACTACATATTTTCAAGATTTAACAGAAATGTATACTAATACTAATAAATGCTGTAGAATATATTATCACAAAATATCCACCGAAAAAAACGTTGCCAATTGTAGCGCGTCCAATTTAATTCCTTGCCGAGCGCACCATTACCGTATTTTCCAACCCTTTACTGGAGTAAGGTATTGATTTGCTGGAGTAAGGTACTTGAGGTAATCCAATTGCTGGTTATCGTCAACAAAAGATCATTAAGGATCAATTCTCAAACATATGCGCGAGTCGCAATTGACAATAACTAAGCCTCCCCAATCTTCAAGCCTACCTGTCTCGAAGAGGATTCCTAATAAAGTCGCGAAAACAAGAAGAAACATTCTCTCCAGAGTGACGCTCGGGGAACGAACATCAGACCAGGTGAGCTTCAACGGCGGGGAAACAGCGCCTGCATCCGCGGCATCTCATTCTTTGCGATGGATGGAGACGTGTTTAGGTTTGTGTGTGTGTGTGTGTGTGTATGAGGGAGGGAGGGAGAGAGAGAGGGAGAGAGAGAGAGAGAGAGAGAGAGAGAGAGAGAGAGAGAGAATCGAGGCTGGAGCTGGAGACAAGATTCAAGTGTAGAAGCATCGGTTGGAGAGACGCGTCCTAGGGCGCACGAACCTTTACGCACACCACGTGACGCGCCCCCCCTCCCGTCCTACACCACAGACTACACACCTTAAGTCAGGAGAAATGCATATAGTTTACTTGATAAATTAATTTAGTGTTGGAAAACAACGCTACTATCTTATGGCATCATAAACAACAGTACAGTTAGGAGATATATTCACATAGAAGTACATTCATATTTTCTTTTCTTTTTAGGATTATTATTCTTTTTATCCGTTAAGCCACACATCACGCTTAACTTACATACATCCTAAATAAAATCATTAGGAGCTTTTTCTGTTTGAGCGCTGAACACAGGTTAACCTGACGCAGTGACTTTGTTCCTGTCTTGCAGGAGAACATACTTTTTTTTTTTGCTCTGGAACTTTTCCCCCTCATTTATAGTGAATGAGTCACGCAATGACGTATACAACATACAGATATTGTATACGTACAATGCTTGCTCTCACGCGGTGCACACGCACAGGTCTACACAAGAATGAAAAAACACTAGTGCAAAATAGTTTGAAATAGAAAATTGTTTCTCATATTTATTTAGGAAATTGTTACATAAAATATAGCATTGAAGTTTAGTGTAACAGCAAAACAATAAAATAAAGAGGAAAAAATAACATTGCACACAATAACAGTAACCAAAGTAACACTATTGGCAACCATTTATTAATTTCACAAAGAACTAGGAACATTTGAGGAAATAGGTTTTTAAGTGGGACACTACTGTCGATGTACAAAACGTGGGTATAAATACTTGCTAGAAAAATACAAAGTCCATATTTTTAGACTCTCTTCATACATATTAACAATTTCATATAGAAAAATTTAAACAGTTGATTAGCACCAGCTGGTCAAATTATAGATAGATTTTGGCATTACCTCACCTTAAGTTCAAATACAGTATGTCTTCAAAATAAAGTGATACAATATTTATTATTAGCACTTGATCAAAATAAACAAATTACAGATGGCTCTACAGAATTTCACACAGAAATGTGCTCACCATTCTCTGCTGGCGAACGTAGAACCTCAAACCGATAGCAGAGAAAGGTTTTGCCTTTTTTTTTTTTTTTGCATATATAAATTCAGCAATGCCATTTCAGAACTTAACTTATAGCACTTGTTTATGTACAACATAATATACAGCTGCGCAAGGTGGAAACAAATGGCGTGGGAGGATTTCACCGCCATGCTACGTGACACCAGCTAGACAGTTTGGATCCTGAAGTCTTGAGAAACTTTGAGATGCTACAGTACGACGAAAAAGAAAAAAACAAGTTCCCGGAAAGTGAGTGCACTAGACGCGTGTCTACACACCCACAGACACACTAGCCAATGTAAACACATGGCTGATACTTACAGGGACTTATTCCTTTTCCACATTTGTACGTTTGACATCAGTTTTCTGCTGTTGCTTTGTTTAAATGCTTACAATCTACGGTAGTCCAGTATGTTCCCTGAGCTAACACCCATGAAAATCGCTTACAGTACACACCATTTGGACACCGGAACACCAGCTGTCGACGTTTTCCACATTGTTAGTTATTGACATTGTACGAGATATGGAATATGACACTAGTTTACCAAGTGACTCGGGATGCTTCATACAATTACAATTAACGAAGGTCTAAAACAGGATAAAATCAAGATCAACCAACTATGAAAAGTATGGTTTTCGTTAATGTGTACTTTTTGAGTGCAACATCTTTGAACCAAACGAACAGGTTTACCCAGCCACAGCCAATCAAATCGACTGAAGGTAAAGACCAGCAATGCTTCTCCACGTTTCCTGGTAACAAGACACTCCCCAGCAAATACGCCCATGCTATAGGAAATGTCTTGGTCAGCACTGTCCGGCAACAGCGTCCAAAAACCCAGCCCTGAAATCACACACTTGATAAACGGTTCGCTTTACACCCCTAATGGACTCTGTACAGTATTTGTTACAGTGCAATGAAAATCCCACCCTCCCGACCTCGGATGGGAAGAAGGTTCATAACTACAAAGTTTAAAGAGAGTATGTGGCTTTGCGTCGCTCTCCGAACCCGCCACACCCATTCAGGTCACAATCACACTCCAGCAATGAAGGGGGGTTCAGTTTTCTGGGGTAGGGGGTTAATCTTCCTCGGTTCAGCCTCTGCCGAGTGCTCCGTGTTGATTGGACGTGGGCCAGGGCCCCTCCCCGTCACACGTCATTGGAGCCGTGGCTGGTACAGGAAGAGAAGCTGTCGTACAGGGAGTCGCTGAGGGAGGGCTCCGCCCCCCCGGGCACGCCCGGGTAGGAAAGCAGGGGCTCATCCGCCGCGACCCCCCCGGCCACGGCATGCAGGTCGGCCCCCAGCCTCGTCCCCTCGCCCCCCGGGCCGCCGTGGTTCAACTGGTTGAGGGTCTCCAGGGACAGGCCCGGCTGCACCACGCCGATCGTTGTCGTCGTCTTCTTCTCCGAGGACATTTCCTTCTGCGGGGGAAAAAAAAGGGAGAGAAGAAGCATGTCGTGTTTAGAAGCTCGGGATCCATTTGCAGACCGGCCATTTTACAGTGCAGCGTGGAACGGCCTCCTTATCACAGTTCGTCGTTCTACTGGTTTGCTAATCCTTACAGTGGTTTAGCACACATTATTAATGGCTGAAGTTGTTTCTACTATGCAAGAATTTATTGTAATTTCTTAATTTAGTTTTACAGTGCAAAAAAAAAAAAAAAAAGCGACAAGATTATTGCGTTAAAATGGCGCCATGGGCAAAGAGGTAAGCAGACGAGGCATAGAGTGAACACATTTAGTCTGTTGCTGCGTATCCCGCAAGGCAGTGGTGTGTGTCGGCAATATGATCACGCTCAAGGACCACGGGAGTCCTGTGGTTGCCGCGGGGCTTCAGTGTCCACCTGAATTCACCAACTACTCATTTTCCATGAGTTTATTGACACCGTGCTGCTTATAATCCACCACACATTGAATACACCGCTGAGCAAATTGAAACGACAGATTTGGATTTAATTTGTCTTTAGATTCAGTTGTATTTATAATGAATAAATGAGTAACATGCTTATTTGTAATTATTAATACATTTTAATGAATAATTAATTATTCATTGCTGAATTTGACGAAATAGTAAACATAAAAAAAGAAAAGCAAACCAAAACAAAACATGAACTACTCCTGTGAAGTTGTAAACAGCTCCTTCTCTCTAACTTTACCTACAGAAGCCCCTAGGGCCAAACTGACACTTTGACCGATGTACTGTACTGTGTGTCATCTAGCTAGCAGGCAAAATTCCTCCGTAAACAAAATTCCCCAGGTAACTGCATTCTCCCCTTGGCAAATCTAGTCTGCAGAGAGACAGCAGCTATATCTACATATTTCTTCACCAGGATAAACAGATGTGTAGCTTTAGGGAGGTGTGTGCACGTGCGTGCGTGCGTGTGTGTGTAGAAAACAGACAACCCACAGAGACAGCCCACCCCCACATCATTTAGCATGCTGCCCAGAGATGCATCTCTCCCGAGTCGTAAGACCAGGACGGTACCCGGCGCAGGCTAACTGCGGGCCGACATTAGCATAGGCGCTCCACCGCACCTCAGCCGGTGACGGAAACCTGCGCACGGTATAAAAATGATATGAATGTTAATGGCGATCAAGTTCCTGAGTCGCGGCAACGACCATCACGGCAGAGGCTTTGGTTTTACGCAGAATGAAAACACTAAGGTGGAGAATCGTCATTAAGGCCCCGACATAATTGCTTTTTGTGCAACGCGAACACGAAGACAAGCAGCAACATCGCGAAATGCATTGTTCACATACTTGTCTGCGTACCTTGCGTGTGCTTGGATGATTTAAATATATCCAGTAGGGGGCAGATCAGGGCCAAATCATCCCTGGCTGAAACTGGAATATTTTCCTTGACTACCTTCAAATGTCCACAACAACAACCAACATGTCAACATGTGGAGTGGCAGGGAGACGTCATATAGATGTTGGTAATTCCGGATTAGCTCTACTAACGTCTCTCTTTGAAACTTCCCGCCACTGCTGGTCTTTGTTCAAAGACAGCTCTTGGTCTGTCTGTGCGATCCCGATATTCTTTAAGGCTCCTGAGAAAACTCCATGTTGTCAGCAGACTAATGGATAACAGCCCCTCATCAATACTTTAACAATTTACTTTATCAAATGCCCTGTTTAAAGGGAAAATGTTAAGGTCTTTGCAAACCCAAAATTGACTAATAAACTGGTACAGATATTAAATGTGACAGTATGCATAGACAGACTTGTTACTGGTCATCTAGCACTGGCGTTTAATGGCTAATGTACGATCTATCAATTATCACCCGTGCGTGTTATTTTCACTGTAAATACTAAATAAAATGCGTATAAAATAAAATTATGACATTTAGTTTAGTTTTACATTCATACACAGTATATTTGGGAAAACCGACCAACCGATCAATCTCTCATTAGCAGTCTTTTAAATCTGTTAATTATACAGTATATTTGTAAGGAGTTTTATATTTCTTTCATAAAGAAAGTCTTATCGGTGTGATCCCTGAACTACACACACAGTACTGTACGGCTTTTAGAGTTTTCTTGGACTGATTCCCTGTGATTTATCTGTGCAATACCCCAGTGAAATTGTGTCTTATTTTGCCTTTAGCCTTCTTATCTAGGACTGGTGAAATAAAAAATACAAATTGAATGTCCTTATTTGTAAGATAGGAATGCATTAGTTTCACTGAACACCTCTCCTTGCACAAGAGCAGAAATGATACAGGCCTCTATTTACTTATTATCCTCCACATCTTTGTCAAAACCACTTTGGTGACATTTTAGCACCCTGAGTAAACGAGTGTCCTTCTCAAGGGGCCTTTAGCTGACTACAGTACATAAATAAGCAGTTAACACAAAAACAAATGCAAAGTCACTCTTTAGATTACAATTTAAAGGACATCAATGAAAACAGCTCGTGTCGACTCGAGGACACGAGGAAGGGACTGTGAGACGCCCCGGGGGGGGGGTGATTAGCGCTACGCAGGCCGTGTGGCAGTAAGTTACAGTCCGGGGAAATCCTTCGGTGTCTCGCCTATCACGCTCCTGTATCTGCTGCCGGGTGCTGGAAAGAACATGGACAGCAGCCATATCTGTGATTGGATTGGATTTTTGGAAGGAACACAATTACCAGTGGATCGAATGCCCCCCCCAATCATTCCCTGCCACCCTCAGGTTTCCAGCACCCCCCCCCCCCAATGGAGGCCACACACTAAGCAGATTCTCGGCTGGAGGTATCGAACCATCGAAGAAGGTGCGGTGGCTGGCGGCGGGCTTGCCATTAATAGGCGTGCAGCTACGCGTATTTCACCGCTAATGACTGAATTTACAGCTAGTGCACGGGCTAGATGTCGGAGGAGTGGATTTTTCTATTTTCCTTCATGTACAGCGATGCTAAATTAAATACTAAATTAAATACGGTATCAATCTGTGAAGATAGATAGCCTCACGTCATACGTTTTGTGCTGGATACTGATATTTGTATTTTCACCCTAATTGGTCCTACTGATATTGTACAGTATAGAAATAAATATTAAAAGTTAACAGTTTATCTGCCATCTGTTAACACATGTACCGTAGGTCAGAGAGAGAAACGAGATCTAAAGATCTTTGGCTGTGCAAAAAATGCATTACAGTAAATGAAGGCTCACGGTAGAATGGTTCTGTTGTTGATTTAGTAGCTAGTTAGCACTCCAGTTTGCTTCTCATCCAAGCCAGAGCTGTCTTGGATGGAGTAAAGGATTAAGGGAATTTTCACCATCGCCATGGAGACACTCCCTTGGCAATCTGCCTCACACACAACGGATCAAATTGTCTTGGTTCACCTGCTGTTGTTTTTGCTCTTAAGTTGTTTTCTTTTTTCTTTTTGTGGTGATGAACAGAAACAGTTCAACAGCAAAAACTTGCAAGACACAAACAAGAGTGAAGCTTTTGCAGAATGTGCCTCCTTTCCACCAAGGGATAGTTCATTCAAAACATTTAAACCTTTATATGATAAATAGGTAACGGAATGTGCAGTTTTGAAATACAAACTATTTAGCAGTGTTTTTGAGTAACAACCCGTTATAGGAAATCTGGACCACACTATGAAGTTATATAGCAGGTCAGATAACGGTTGCTGTTTTCCCTGATATATTTTGAATTATCCAGTGATTTCACAGTAGAGGAAAAACTCTCTCCGACTGTCCACAATATTATGGCCCCAGGTAAAAGGCCAACCGTTCCGAGCTCGGCAAGACACTGTGATGTAGTTTCAGAGCTACGGGCCACATAAATCCATGGATCTGGCCGCCATCGCATCTTGAAATCTTAAGCCAAACACAACCCCTAATATTGTTTTCCTCCGCGACAGAAAGAGTAAGGGGCAATCCCGCGGCTCCTCATCATCTATTCTAGCCGAAGCGTAGGAGCAACGGAGAGAGAGAGAGAGAGAGACGGAATAAAGTAGAATTTGAGACCGAAATTAAGTCGACAAAGGAGGGAATGGGTCTTTCCTTTCTTTAACAAAAGTCAAGACAGAAGTGAAGACGCCAACGTCGACCGAAGCAGTTGAAGAAGTCAGAGGATTGGGGGCTGGGGGGGTGGTGGTGTGGGCAGAGGAGAGATGGAGTCGGGGAGTGAGGGGGGGGTGGCTGTCAGGTGGTGTCAGGATGATGAATGAGGGGCTGTTCTGGGCCGTGCCGAGCCCCCTGATGGGCGCCGTGCATCGCTCCGCTGAGTGTTTGTGAAAGGTCATTAAAGGCACTTAAATCACCCAGCCCACCACCCGGTCCACCACCCAGCCCACACCGCCAAATAATGCTCCCCTCACGCCCTATTCCATGTTGTGTTGCCGCGGCGACAATGCCTGGGGGACTGGGCAGACCAAACAGCCGGCGGTCCAATCAGCGCGGGTTAGTGAGATGACGTTGAAGTCAAGCGTGGTTCTAAGCGGTGGTAAAGCTAGATGAGGCGATCAAAACAGTTGTAGCAACACCGACAGATCAAAGGCTGTCAAACATTTTCAAAATTAACCAGAGGTCTACTCCCAGTAGGTGGAAACAACTGTTAACGCGACCCAATGAAGCGTGGCCAGACCGTGTTCTCAAAGTGAAGTTAGGGTTTGGCTACACCACGCTATCATAGCACCCTCAGAGAGGCTGTGCAAACTGGGTTTCAATCTCAACCTACTGAGCTGACAGCAATAGTCGGACGGAGGCAGGCTAGTGCTATGACGCAATCAAGAAGTGGCCCTTAATTAAGCGAATCTTTAATCGTTATCTGCATTGCTTCTTCGTACACAGCTGGGGACAAAATTAAGTTAACAATGAACAAAAAAATATTAATATTGAAAATCAGATAAACTGCTTGCTGCAGTGGTCTCTTAAAAAAAATATATATATATATATATATATATATATATAGGAAGAGGAAGAATAGAGTGAGGGGGACAGGGATGTGTGCAATGTTGAAGTTTCAAATCAAAACATGGCGTCTATACTCTATATACTGTCAGCCACAAAGCCAGGCCCAGACAAACAAAAGCGTGTTGCTTTAAAAAACGGTAAGTAAGGCTTTGACAGGGCTGGACAGCGTGGGTAGGTGTTGCGGGGGAAGGGGGGGGGCAGAGGGGTCGAACACACGCATCCTATAGGTACCGGGAAGGTCCACCCAGCTTATCTCCTCAGTGAGGAAGCCCATCCAAATAACAGTGACAGTGGAGGGTGTTGAGGATGAGTTCTGTTTGTGTTTTGTGAGTCAAACTGTCAGCTAAATGCAGCCGTGAAGCCCTGTGAGGAACGCAATTGTAGAAACTGCAGAGTACAGCAAGTTTGCTTCAAAATATAGATGTTATGGTTTAATGCAGTAACAAAAAGAAAAATAATATAGTTGTTCACATAACTAATCTGTCTTAACTCAAGTTTGGGTGCCCAGTTACGTTATAAAGGAGCCAAAAAAAAAAAAACATTTGCTTATCAGTTATTATTATAATGCAACTTTACCATGGCTGACTTTCTTAGAGGTCAAGTAGAAAACACAAAAGATATTTCACTTTCTCACACAAACACACACACACACAATCCTGTTTTGAACTTGTGTTGAGTCAGAATATGGATTTTTGTGTCAGGGGGGTTGTCGATGGGGGGAGGTTGTCGGGGAGGCAGCGGGACAGGCGCGGGGAGGGGGGCATGGCAGCCTGAGAGGTTATTCCGCGGGTTCGGGACCAGGCTGCAGGCCATTTCATGGTCCTCTGATCCTCATTTGCCATTCTGCGGCGGAACACACCACTGTAGGCAAATACCCGATGAAACGAGAGGGCACGGCGATCGAAAGCAATTAGGGCGGCTTTCGTGCATGAAAATGTCGAGAGCGGTCCTCCAGGTGTGGAGGCAAGAAAAATACCTCGTCCACGAGGGCTCACTGCCGCGTCTACGCCGATTACAGCCCTCCTCCGTCTTCCCGCCCTGAGAAAAAGTAGGGCCGAGCCGCCTCAGGCGTACCTCGTCACCCCTGTCGAACGCCACCGAACCAACCGTGGAAATTGATTTACTCTTGACCAATCAACAGAGAATACAATGCATTATGCACCGCACTAAGTGTCGCCCTATGTAAAGCGGCTATCGACTGGTGTGTCAACCGGCAGGCTAATACCTGGCTGCTTATGGCGTTGTAAACAGAACCCATGTGAGCATTTAAAGTGCATGGGATGCACTTATATGTGTGTGTGTGTATGTATGTATGTATGTATGTATGTGTATATATATATATATACTATATATATACAGCTCTCCTCAACACAGTCTTGAAAATAGTTTTTCTGTTTGAATAGATTTTTCATAAACAATAATACAATTTACAATTTGAACGTTACATTTGAAATACTATCACTATTATTACACAAAATTCTTACAAAATGTAATAATAAAACACTTAAATTAAAAGGTGCTGCATTTTGTCCATCACCACTGGCATAGCAACGCACAAAACCACCCCAGCCGCGCCCAGTGAGCGGCGGTACAACTCACGCTGAGCTTGTCTGCCACGGTGCCGTCGAGCAAGGGCTCCTCCGCATGCAACAGGGTGTACTGGGAGAACCCCCGGGACTGCTCCTCCACCAGGTGGCAGCAGCCTAGGATGGAGAGGGGCTGCACCACACAGCTCCTCTTCAAGGTGCCCCCGTCTGGCTCCAGGGCCTGGCGAACGCAGCTCGCTGCAACACAGCGCGGGAACAACGACCACGTTAGTTGGGGAGGATGAAAGGCTACGTGTCCTGAGTTAGCACGCACAAATCCTGGGCAATCCACATTGAAAGGGACCATAAGAAAGCTAGTTATTGTTTGAATGGGAAAATTACCTTCCATAATCTTTAACAAAACCTTTTTTGGGGAAAAAAAAAACAGTCAAAAGTTTATGTTTTTAAAAGAGTGTATAGTTAGTCCCGTATGGGGTAAGACATGTTCCGGATGCGGGAATTGAACTCTCCATCTTCCACGAGCCCATCATTATACCCCCGTGGAGAGGCAGTTCACAAGAGCTGCCATTATAGAAGAGACAGACCACTTAAAGATGTCTAAATAGAAATCTGGGGGTGAAGTCCTATTAAACCAATCGTGTGGTTCCACTGACGCATGTGCACAGTTCAGTTGCGCATGTGTGCGGCAGAAGTAGAACCTGTGAGGAAGAAGGCTTTTTAAACCTTATTTTGGGCAATCACCAGACGTTTCAAGTGGATGTGTTGATCAGAATGACTGGAGATACTAACTACATGTTGTTTTTATGTCCTGGTGACCATTGAACGTGCAGTTGTGGGTCCCATTAATTTAGTTAGGGGCCCAATTTGGTTTAACTAATTATAACAATAATAAGAACAACCTTTATTTGTATATTAACTTTCAAACAAGAATTGCAGCTCAAAGTGCTTAATTGTAGCTCAAACTACAAACTGCCTGCATGTTACCAAGATGGCTGCTTAGTGGCCAAATACCAAGGCAAAGAAATGCTAATGATCAAATGTACACGTCGTCATACAGTATTAACTCAAAAACAGAAGAGACACATTGGCTAGGTGCCTGCATTAGCACTGACCCAGAGACAATGGAATTTAGAAGAGAGGGTTCAACGGACAGCACTTCCGCATTATGGTATGCGTAGGGGCACTTTTTACCCTATATGCAGACAAAGTCAAGGGGAGGTCCACGGTAACCATAATATTGCTCTCTGGGGGGCTTAATGGGTATTTTAAGTATAGAACATTAATTCCCAAGTACCTGCAATCAATCTGAGGCCACAACGGTATTTCTGCATGGCAGATTTGGCTGGCTGGGCGCTGCCTACATCAGCCAATGTGCTGTTAGTGACACGTCCACTTAAGACACCAGAAGCATTACATTTTGTGCTTCCACTGAAACGCATTACAGCCCTCCATCTTGTTGTTATTCAAATATCTTTACCATCTGGCTGTTACTCCTGCATCTCTGACTGACCTGGACGGCTGCTCTTGGGCCTGTTGAGGAGGGTCTTCTGGGGCGAGCCCAGGGGGGTTCCCCCGCCACTCCCCCAGTCCGCCTCGCTGTCGCTGCTCGAGTGCCTGCACCCTCGCCCCGCCATATCCTGTTGCCACGGCAAAGGAGACTCGATATAAGACCGTAGAGGAAGAAAGCTTCTACCAACTGTATTTATAAAAGCTCTGCTTTTTAAATATGTTTACATGGGTTTATAATTGTTATTGTATAACACTGAAGTATGATGCTTGTAGTATATAATACACGTTTTATGTGTAAAAAAAAAAAAAGATTTGGGTGTTTGACAAAACCAATTAAAAAAACAAATTTAAATGCAATTTTATACCATGCCATTATATGATTGGATATCATCTGTGCTTATGCTCTGAAGAATTCAAAATAGATAATATTACAGAAAAAAACAGCAGAAAATAAATCACACGCTAGACGTACTGTCCTCCGGGGCAAAGCTTTCGTTGCTTTTTCAAGGACACGGTAAAAAAAATAAAAAAATTAAAAGATTTCCACCCATCGACCCCCCCCCCCCTTCCCAAAAAAAACCCACTGTAACTTACGCTGGGCGAGCTACAATGCCTCCCCTCTGAGTCTGCTGGGACAGGGCTGCGTGTCTCAAACAAGCTCCGCCGCTTCGCCCGCATGTCATCTACAGTGACCAATGGGGCAAAATGAGTTATGTGTACAGGTTACAGGTTAAAGGTTAAAGGGCAATATAGTCATTTTGATCCAAATAATCTCCCTTCAATGCCCCCCACACATTGGAAACGCAACACGTTGGCGTATAGAAATATATTTGATTGCAATATTGATATACTTATAAAATAAGTATAGCAAAATTGCAAACAAAGATTATTCAAATAAAATGATACTGAAACAAATATTTGTGCACACGCACTCACACACACACTCTTTGCAGTACACATTCTGCCCATGACAGACAGACTGTTGCTTACCACGCATTACTCCAGGCAACCATACACCCCCAACCCCCCCAATGACTAAGCACTGGCTGGCTGGCCCTCGTCCCTCCCCGGTCCGCAGACGGACGTTTACCAAACTGCCCCCAGTTGTTATTATTTTGTAATTACCCACAATGCAACACCATAAGGAAGGTATGCGGTAAATAAACCCCACGCAGGGTTTGAAGCCAAGGTTCGGAATCCAAACACAAGCGCCTAGTAAGCGTTTGACTCCGACGGGACACCCAAGCATCCCCCTTCACTCCCCCACCCCCCCACGTGCCAAGCGGCGTGCGCACCACCGTGCCTTTCATCCGCAGTGCCACCGCAGCAACGGAGGGGAAAACGCAGGACAGGACAAAGTCCTGTAAGCACAAACCCCCCCACCCCCCGATCCACACACTAAAACACCCCCTCCTGTGTCTCTCAGTCTGCCAGCGAGCCTCTAAATTGGCCATCTTGACGGCTGACGGGCTTAAAGTTAAGGAAGAAGGCACTTCCTGATCTATGACTGCGTGGTGGCCTGTTTTGCTAACTGCGTTAGCTTCTTAGTCCCCCGGGGCTCACCGACCGCAAGGCTGTTTTATTATGGAACATAAACACGAGGCCTTTTGTCTTCCCGAGCTGCATGAGTATCAATACGGTACATTCCCGAGGCTGTGTGAGACTCTAGTGACTTTTGACCTAAAGAGGGTTTATGTTTCTGACTCATATGAATCTCCCATCTGGGTGCCTTTATTCTGGAAAAGTAATTCAGTAGTAGAGGCGTTCACAGTGAAACGTGAATCGAGGTCTGTACAGTGTTCAAGGATTGTCATTCTCCGCAAAAAATAAAAAAAATAAAATGTATTTAAAGAAACCTCTTCCGTTATTTGTCCCTCCGAACAACCTTGCTCTAGGAAAGCGGTAATAAAGGACCAATTCATGGACACCACAATCAAGACGGACATTAGAAACCTTAGTAAAAGCCACATGAAGTCTTTGGTGTTGTTGGCTCGCGAGCCATTCACGGATGCATCTGCTTATTAAACGGCTGTGAGCGAGATGGCGGAACACACTTACCGGACACGGCCGGCTTGGGCAGGCGGCTCTGGGCGTCGTGGTTACGGCCGTTACAGGTCACCGCGGGGTCAGAGACGGAGTGGCCCAAGCCATCGGTGGCGCGGGGGCGGGCCCGGGGAAAGGAAGGCACTTTGGAGGCGGGGGGCGGAAGGGGCTCGGGGGAGGAGCCTGTCTCGGCCACGCGCCCGGGACTGGACTCCGACTTGGGGAGGTGGCGGCCGCTGCTCCCTCCTCCGCTGGCCCGGGACGCCGAGTCGGGTAGGGGGAAGGTGCCGATCCCGCTGTCCAGGGTCCTCATCTGACAGCTGGAGCCTGCGGTGGGGTGGGGGAAGAGGGTGAGAGAGAGGCAGGGATAAACCACACTGGATAGAACATGGGAGCAGCTGTCAGGGAAGGGGGGGGGGGTCACGTGCAGCGGAAGGGGTTGTGTGAAAACAGGGCGTCTTCGGTGGGTTTCGGCAACGGACAGACAAATTGGGGACGGGGGAAGAAGAAAAAGAAAGAACTCTTTTGTTTTTTTTTGTACAAAACTGAGCGCACAATGCTGTAGGCAGAGCGGGATCGAAAACCACTTAGAAATCACAGTAAGCTCCATGCGACGCAAAGATAAACAATTGAATTATTCTGGTGCTATTCTCGTACGTTCTTCACTAACATAGCGATCAAACACAAAACAAGAACAGGGACCCATGTGCGGCGATCCCATCCAGCAGAATGCAACCTGAGCTGTAATAGAGACAAACCTATGGCGAGCAGGCAACAGATGGACAGTTAAAAAAATCACACAGGAACAGATGGATAGTGGTTCAGCATAGGCCAGCCCCGTGTAACTGTGGAGGGATAATGGACAATGCCTGTACCGGCGCAGTTATTTACCCCGTAAGCTACGTTTGACAGATAAAAAAAAATATGGTGTTCCATGTTGAGGGGAAGAAGAGATCAGGATTTTCTTGAACACTGAACAGGTTGTTTATTAGTTTTAGGCTGAGCCCATAGCACTACATAGCGCAATTCTGCACACTGACAGCAAGGCTCCTGCGATTGGCCTTGTTTACCAGCACTATGCATTTATTTAACAGAAGGCGAAGATAAGTTCCGAGAGTGAATTTGCATTAGTGGAAGCTGTCTTTGCAGCTTTGGGAACTGCAGTGCCACCATAGTAGCAAAACAAAAATTAAATTAAATAAAAGCTGAGCTACTGTTTTGGTTGTGTTGTTGACTGTGATTTTCTATGGGTGCAATGCTTTCTCCTTTCTGGGCACTAAGTCTCCCCTGATGAATATATAAGGCTCACAGCTTTGTTTCTATTGCGCAGGTGACGGTGCAAGGGCACATATTCGATTTCAATTTATCTGCAAAGCAAGCCTCTATTCTGGGATTCCTGAAATCTCCATTTCCATTTCAGTAGAACCTTGTTTTTCGCAGGCGCCGTTTTAGAATTAATGAATGTTTATTGAACGAACGTAAAAAAACAACAACAACAACACAACAAAAAAAAAACACGTGTGTGTCAGAATATCGAGGTGTAACTACGAGAGGCAGCCGCGTAGCGTAGTTCGCCCGAATAGACGTCACGCTGACTTAGGGACATGCTCAAAAAAAAAAAAAAAGAAAAGCTGAGGGCGAGACGTGAACCTGTTGACGATGTGTGCGTTTGTATTTTTGTCACTAACGCCCCGGCAGTGTGTGCTGTTTGTGTGGAAATGAGTCCTTCGCAGCGCATGACACTTGTATGACAGATGGCCTCTTACGTGGCACACAGACATCTGCTAGGAACCAGACCCAAGGAGCATTACATCAAATAGCAAAATAAAGAAAATAACATGATAGAAAAAAAGAGAGAGAGAGAGAGAGAGAGAGAGAAAGTGGGGGTGGGAGACAACCATGAATTACAGGGCCTTATAATTGAATGTCAGCGCTGGCAGTTGAAAATGTCCTCTAAAGCCAAACTATAACAAGGGCCGGCGGATGGCAACAACAACTGGATATAATGTAGTTCCTCATGAGCTCCCTATCGCGCTTACATCTGACCCTCTAGGGTTTCAGGAGGGTAAAAAGCATCATATAGTCATACAGTACACTGATGATCTTCAGCAAAATGATATAAATTAAAAATAAAAGAGATGCCATGTACTAGAAATGTCATTACTTCAACTTATTACGTCACATCTTATAGCAACATTTGGGCTAGAATGCATCAAACATTGATTTGAATTTGAATTTCAGTAAAACACAAATAAATAAAAAACCTCAAGGACAATTATAATTCCACTGAGACCTACTGAGACCTCTATGAAACATGTTGAATTCATCTGCTCAGTAGGCAGTAATTAAAAAGTCAGTTAATTGGAACACACAAACAATTAGCCAATTATATTCTGTCCTTGGAACTACCAAGGCTCACATTTGCAATGCCTGGAAACGTCTAGACTAAATACACTAAATACATGCTGCAGTGTTCAAACACCGCATTCTTGTGACTGAGAGATTTAAGGATGCACCTAAACAAGAGATTACTGGGTGGCGCTGAAACGCAGATGAAAGGCAACCGAGCCAGCAGGTCCACCTAGCTCTACTCCGAGGAATGATTTGCGTAACGTCACGTATTTCGGTCAAATACCTCAACATGTAATACAATCATTATCAGCAAAAATGTGTTGCTGAACATAAATACGTATATATATATATAATAATACTTCATACTCTAAAATGTACTGTATCTGTGTGTTTTTTTTTTTGTTCCAGTGACAGATCAACCATATGACAAAACTGTCAGAATACCCCCCCCCCACACACATACACACACACTGCCGTGTGGCAGAAAGGAGAATCTTTTAGAAAAGAAAGTGCCAGTATGAAAATCCAGGTTGCGAAACGTTTGTCTGCTCCGTAGCACCGACGGATGATTTGTGATGCGTGATGACGGCTGTTTACCGGCACCCTGAAACACTGATGAAGCTGACAGGCAGAGAGGGAAACGGCAGAATTTATTTTACGTTTAATCTTTTTTTTTTGTGTGTGTGTCTGATGCAATTGATTCTGCACAAATGACTTTCTCAAGGCCATTGTTATACAGCTAGTTCTATTCGGCTTCATTGATTTTTGCTTCAAGTTCCTGAAACGTAATTTAAATTAAACTGTATGTGCAGTTAAACTTAATGAAGCACTAGAAAGTAAAACTTTGGCTTTTTCCCCACACAACTCCATCAAACACTAAATAACACATACAATATAAATACATGATCAAAATCTCAATCAAAAACATTTTAATTATGGCCGAACGATTATGAACAATTATATAATTAATTAATTAAATATCAGGCACGTTTATCTCATGTGATTTGCAGGGAGGACAATTACATAATTAACAGGTCGCATCTTGCTCAATGAAAAACATATTTATTTACTGGTAGTGTGCGCTCCCCCCAACTCCCCCTGTGAAACCCACACCCCAATAGACCCCCCCCCCCCACCCCCGTGTGAACCCTCCAGTCCTGTATTGCGAGACTCGGTGCAGCAATATGGACACAGCCAAATAGCCTTTTCTGCATTGGCCATCCCCATTTTGTGTGTAGACCTACCAATCATGTGGTCTTGACAGGTGCTGTCTGGGGCCCGGCCGACTTCGCTCTCAGCCTTCAGCTTCATCTTCTGAGTCACGAGGAGCGTCTGAAGAGGGACGTGGATAACGCACAGTGAGACAGACCAACGACTACAAATGCACAGGAAAATATTGCCGGTGGGCCGGTGCAAAAAAACAGCTACACCGACGACGTTAATATTTATTATTGGTTACGTCAAACAACAAAAATGATGAGAAACGGAGTGAGTGAATGTGAAAGCTTCAGATTTATTTGTTGCCAGCGGGTACATAACAATAGTGCACGTGGAGCAATAACGGGCTCAGTCTCAGACACTGCTGTTCAGCATCCGATATGATGATGTCACCCTCTGCCTGTACATAATATTCCCCTCACGTTGCCATGACCACACGACTCCCTGCTTGCACCTTGATGTACCGCCCACTGTTTGGAAGATTGGCACCTTAAAGTTGGAGTCGGTGATTGTAAGCCAATACACTTCTTTTTGTTTTTTTTGGGGGGGGGGAAGGTCTCCCCCACGGTCCGCATTGAAAAGAATGATCTGGTGTTTCCACACGGCCCTGGCTCTGCAAATGAGAACGCAAACAAAGTGCAGACCGCACCACACAACACGGTCCTACCCTTGGCAGTGCCTGTCCAGTTAGGCTGGGTGGATCTTTTGCAGGAGAACCCTACGACATTGAAGGTAGAGGTGTTTTTGTCGAGATCAAAGATCTTTCTCCAGAATTACCGACTACCCTTTAATTACAGTGCAGCGACTGTGTCACAAACTACAATTTAATTCAAAATGTCAGTGTTCATTTAAGTTTATACGGGTGAAGTCAGAACATTATTGTTGATATTAAAATCTAAATATATACTGTATGTGCATTACAGCTTTAGTTGTGAGTAAATATTTTTGGGTGGCATCTAACGGTGCGTCTATTCTATCATCACACTATACTGTTATATTTGTGAGGAGATACAGTAGACCTGGTTGGTTGGGGGTGTATTAAATCGCCCCTTTGTCAAATTGAGTGGCAGTGATAAGGGCCTGCTTGCTATCAAAATTCCACATCGACCAGATTAAGTTCCCTGAATTATGCAGTGAGTCTCTCTGCCCCAACCTGATCACTTTACGTTATTATTATTTTTTTTGCCCCGCAATCTTGATGACACTACAAGTCGGCCATCTCAAATTAGACACTTCTGGCAGTCTACAGCAGACGCTTTCAAAGCGTGTGTGCGCACGTGAGCGCTTCATTCTTTAAATCTTTAAAGAATGAAGCATTCATTATTAATTACATTTGAAAATACATGAAAAACATTTTATATGAACAATCAAATATCAAAGTTAGTACTTTTTTCATGTTCAAGGTTGTTTATGTATTTGTGCATTGTTATGCTTTATAATAATGGTTATTACTGCAAGATTGTGACCCCTCCAACCATATTGTCTTTTTGGGTGTTTTAGGGTGTCTCAACAAGTCTAAAAGCGGGTCTCAAACTTTCCAGCTTGCGACCCCCAAAATAACAGTTCCAGAGACTCGCGACCCCCGCTATCCCTAACAACCATACTTTTATTTGACAGTATTTTAATACGGGCTAGTAGCAGAACACATCACTAATGTATCTGTACTGCTACTAGCAATTAAGGCAAACATATGCTATTTCTTATCATTTTATAATGGTATTTCACTTCTGAAACCCATCTCAGGACTGTGAGAACCATGAATGTAGAGCACTGTAAAACACTGAGCGTCGCGGCCATACTACTGCATACATGGGCAGACGGGTGACTTGACAACCTCTTGAAGACGCCAGCGCTGGTGAGAGTATAAAAGGTGGGGGGGGGGGGGGGGCAGTGGGTGCTGAATTTAAGGTTGAGAGACGAGTGCAAATCAATACCGGCCCTTCAGGAGATAGGATGCATGCGTCCGTGTGTGTGTGTGTGTGTGTGTGCGAGCGCATGTCCGGTAGAACGTGAACAGATGTGTGCAGGCCCCCCCGTGTGCATGCGGGACGCTCACGCGTGCTAACAAGACAGGCGGGTCACGCATACTGGGCCTGTCACTCACAGCGGCGTCGGCGCAGGTGTCCGCATCCTCCCCCATCGGCTCGTGCCTCCTCGGCGCGGAGCCGCCCGGCAGAGGGGTCTTGCAGGTGTCTCCCTTGGTGTTTCCCCTGCAAAGGAAAACCAGATCCAATCGGGTTAGCGCCCGCCGCGCGTCAAGGTCTCTTTTTATCAGCTGTTAAAGGGGGATATCGGCTGCTTGAATCCCTTTGACCTCCCCATTCGCTTTCAATCATGTGCAGGCACTGTTGTATCACTATCTCACAGACAGACACACACACACACACACACACACACACACACTGTATAAACCTGCCCTGGAATCTTAAAACGACCGCTTTGTAAACTCCCACAGCAAAGTTACACCGTGTGGCTGCTCTCGATAAGAATCTGTCAGTTGTGATTTGACATGGTATATGACTTCTGTGAAAGGTGGAATCCTTTGGCTCAGAATTTCTGTCAGAGCACGCCGCTAACTCGAACAGACTGCAGCTGTTGCCGCTTTGCTTCTCGCACACAGTTTTAATGTGGCATAAAGGGCTTCTGTTCATTTTCATGGAAGTCATTCGAAATAAATTTGAGTTCTTGTGCTTCTCAGTCACCTTATTTAACTTTTATTTGGCTTATTTCATGTTTATTGTATTCTTATTCTTACGTATTTGTTGACTTATTTGTTGACACTATATTCTTTGGTTTTTGGCTGCCTGTCTGGTGTCTTTTGTCTCAAGTGGGCACTATGACCAAGAAATTCATGACAACACTGCTGTTTTGTGTATCTGAATAAATAATAGAAACTGGGAAACTCTCAGCAACAAACAAACAGCAATATTTTCAATTATTAGTAATATCTTTATATGTGTGTCCCAACCTGTTTCTCTCAAAGAATCTATAAATAAAATATATACACATATATACATGTATAATGTTTTCTTTCTGTATAAATCACTACAGCAGCATTTAGTAGTTTGTTAAAATTGTTTTCGATACACACCTGACAAGAATCTCGTTCACGAACTGGTCGTTGGCCATGTAAGCGTTGGAACAGTGGATCTGATTGGCTATGTGACCCATCTGCACGTTGCATCTGTCCATGATGTTGCTCAGCTTGTTGTTGCCGCCCAACAGACCCTGCTCCTCCTGGCCATCGCTCTTCTTCTTGTCTTTCTTCTTGTCGGCCTTCGTCTGCTTGCCCCCGAGCACAGATCCGATCCTGAGCTCTTTCCTCTCCTCTTTCTCCTCTTTCCCTTTGGGGGTGTCGGTTTTCTTACCGCTGAACGCCGGCAGTTTGCTTTTCCGCAGCCAGAACCAGTTGGCCAGCGAGGGGCCGGTCTTCTGCTTGACCTCGGAGGCGGTGGCCTTCTCCAGCACCTGACACTTTTGCAGGTTCTCCTCGATTCCCAGCATGACCTTCTCCTCGATGGTGCAGACCGCCGCCGTGTGGCCGACCACCTGGGTTTTGTTGCTCCCGGTTACATCGTCTAGCTTTCGTGGGCTGGCCACTTTGGTCTCCTGTGTGGCGGAGGATGCAGGCTGGAACTGTGGATGGGGCGCGATCTTCGCAGGCCACCGGGCGTTTTTCAGACCCGTCCTGTCGGCGCTGGGGAGGCTCCGCACTTCCTTCTGTTGGCCGCCGGCCTCAGACGCCGTCGCCGATCCGTCTGCTCTGAACGCGCTCGGTTTGGAGATTTGCTCGGGGAGGGCGCCGGCGTAGTTTGACCCCGTCATGCCTCCGTAGTGGCTGAAGCGGTTGCCGGGCCGGTGCGAGGGACTCTCGGTCAGCCCGACGCCGGCCGCCTCCAGGGAGTTCTGTCGGGACAGCGAGTTGCCACGCTCGCCAGAGTTGGTGATTATCTGGGTCCGCACTTTGCCGGGGCCGTCGGGCGTGCCCACGTTGGCGCTGAAGCTCTGGCTCCGCACTTTGGTGCCGTTCATCCCCAGGGCCGGCTTGAGATGAGGCTTGTTGCTAACGGACACCGATCTGGAGAAGTTGTGGTTGCTCGTTCGGCCCTTGCCACAGGCCTCCCCCATCCCTTCCACCTTCTCTGGTAGCACCTCCACAATTTCCCGCGGGGGGCGACCTTGCTCCCCGCCTTTCCCCTCCGCGGTGGAGCCGGACGTGGGAGAACCGACGGCGAGCGCCGCCTGCCAGCTCTCGCATGACGCGGCAGCGCTCGTCTCCTTGGAAACAGAGTTGATGTGATCTTTCTCGTGCTTGTCTGGAATGGAGGGGGCGTGCTTGTGGGCAGTGGGAGATTTCAAAAAGGATTTAAACCCTGTGGGGATGCGGGTCTTCGCTTTGTCTACCGGGCTGGGGGGATTCGCATCCCCGCAGGGCGGGCTGACTACAGCATACGGGCTTACTATCTTAACGACGTGCGGTCGGGCGTACTGGGGTGGCTCCTGAAGTGTCACGGGTAAGCTGCCGGATGTCTTATGTGTTGCTAGGGCGACCGTTTCATGGGCGGAGCCCGTTTTGTTTGCAAAGGTGCTCTGGAAGGAGGAGCCCCTGAGGGCGGTGTAAGGGGGCGGGACATTCTTCGAACCTTTCGGCGAACTGTCCGGGGATTCGGGAGCGCACCCTGAGCTCGCGGAGGACGGGAGGTAGTGTTTGGCGGCGGCCCGTGTGCTAGTGCCTTTACACGGAGTCGCGGCGGGGGACTTTTGAAGGTGCTGAGAGGTTCTGTCGACCTGCTTCTGAGGCGCTAGCGCGGTCCCGTAGCCCGCGTCCAAGTCCAGGGAGTCCTGGCTCTTGAGGGGGAGCGTGGCTTGCATGTTTGGTACCGGGGGAGGGTGGTAACTCGGGGGCGGGCCTCTCACAGTGGTCGGCGTGGACGGCTGAGCCGCCCCTGGTGGTTTATGTGCGGGAGGCGACCCCTCGTAATTTGGTCTGACCAGGAGGGAGGTGGTGCGGCCCGGGGGCAGCGGAGGGGAGGGAGACCTGAGATTTTTAGAGTTTTTGCTGGTTTCACAGTGCTCGTCTCTGGTTGGCTGCTCGCCACTGTCAGTGTGTCCCGGGGGCTTCCTGGAGGGGGAGTTGGAGGACCAGTCACCGCTCCTCCCTGGGAGCTTGGAGGCGAGCGCCTTGGGGCTCTGAGCGGCGCCGCTGCCCGCCGGCGTCTTGATAAACCTGGACGTTTTCACGGGAGGGGACGTGGGGGATTTCTCCAGCCCGGGGGGTCCTGAGTTACCGCTGCTGTTGGGGTCAGTGGGAGAGCCTTTAGTGACTCGCAGTGGGGATGCAGAGGGCTTTCCCCCGCCAGGGATCCTGGTGCCGGGACTAGAGACGTTGTCATTCACGGGAGGGATGGAGGGGCCTACATTTGCTCGGTGGCTGGGTGGCCGGATGAGCTTCATCTGAGGGGATACGTGAACTGACGGCCCTTGGGTGCTGCCCTCTCTGCTGTTGCCGTGTGTGTCAGCCTTGCTCTGACACTCAGATGGCCTTTCGGGAGACTCGAGCACGGTGCAATTCTTCCCTTTGGCTGCCTTTTGCCTGACCGGCCTGTCTTGAAGTGCTATTTCTGCGTAGGCAACATTCTGACGGTCAGTACCGCCACCAGCAGACAGTTCAATGGGCTTTCCATCCGCGTCAAATATGGCTGATATGCTCTCCTCAGACAGGGCACATTTCGTCGCCGCGGGCTCCTTGGTTATGCTGAAAGGCCTCCCGTCGGCCGACTGGGTCCGCCCCTGCTCCCGCCTCAAGCACCGGCGCACGAGCAACTTGGCGATCTCCCTGGATGGCCGCGGGGCGGGGGGCTCTTTCGCTGCCCGCCCGGTAGGCCGGCTAGCCGGGATCGGGGCGTCGCCGAGCTCCAGGGCTAGCTCCAGGCCCAGCTCCTCGGGGTCGTCGGTGTCCGAAAGGGGCATCTCCGTGTCGGGGGGTTCCGGGCGCAGCCAGGAAGGTCTGGAGAAGGCAGAAGGCCGTCCTCCACCCCCGGGGAGGATGTTGTAGAGCTTCTCGTTGGCGTTATAGCTTGGCAGGTGCTCTGTGAAGACAGGGCTCGTCGCTGCGAGCCCCCCGTCGACCCCACGGGAGGGTGCGGGGCCGTCCTGAAGCCCCTCCCAGCTGCACGAGCTGTCCGACACGCTGTGCGAGAGCTTCCCGCAGTGGAGGAGCCCGTTGTCCCGGCCGGAGACGTTCCCGCGGCGTCCCAAATGGTGCGCCGATTCGTCGTCGGCGTCGTCCGAGTCGCAGGAGAAGCGGCGGGTGCCAGGGCAGAAAGCTCGTCCCAGGTACGGCTTGCAGATGCCTTTCTTGATGCCGAGGGAGTAGATGCCCTCGTTGGAGTCCATGCAGTCCTTGGAGCCCGACCGGGACACCTTGGACAAGGAGGAGGAGCTCCGGTGGCTCCTTCTCTGCAGCCTCCGCAGGCCCTCCAGGATGTGGCTCTCCTTGCAGCGTGCCGGCAGCTGCTCCTCCAGGGGGCCGCAGATGTTGCTGGGGGCCGACGAGCCCAGGCTCAGCCTCTTCTCCCACGTCAGAGAGGACTATGGGGGAGAGCGGAGGGGGGTTAGTCTGGCGGAAAGACCAACTTTTATTGTCACATACACATTGCAAAATTGAACCTCTGCATTTAACCGTCCCTCAAGGTAACAGTGGGCAGCCGCTGTGCAGCGCCCGGGGACCAACTCCAGATTGGAGCCAGTGTCACTGATCACATGACACTGGCTGGAGAGTGAGCCTGACATGTTTTAAGATGTTTTTAGATAGTGGGGGAAACTGGAGCACCTGGAGGAAACCCA
>JAODOY010030028.1:29915-42842 GCA_025399855.1 Forbesichthys papilliferus | reverse complement strand
ACCTAACAGCAATATAAATTTAAATTGTTTTCCTCCATTTGCATTCATCCATTTGCAAACAAGCCTTTGATTTATCTCTCATGTCTGTCACTGCTTGACAGATGGCCAAGAGCCAAGTGTGGGACACACTGCAGGCACACTGAGATGTCTGTTCCCCACATATCCTACATTACTTCTCGTCCTCATCCTTATAATAATATTGGCCAATAGAACTTGAGACGGTGCCAGCCCCCAGTTCTCCCCTGTATTAAACGTGCACATTTTTGATACGGGGTGGTATTTCTCTGGACGAACTGACTGGGTACTCTATTTTCCTCTGCTCATGAAAAAATGCTATGCTTATTGCTACTTGCTTATAGCTTATAGTCACTTTTGTTAACTTTAAACTACAATTCAAACTGGTATACCTTTTTATACCTGATAATATTCACACCATTTTGATAAATTAAATATAGAATTGTTCTAATTGATCTGGGACACCATTGGAGTTTTTGAAATTTGTCTCCACCAAGGGTCACATACTTAGTTACACACTACAAGATTAACATTCAGTAGTGTTAAGACCACCACCAACAACAACAAATTGTGGGACGGTGGCTGTAGGTGGAGGTATTGTACGACAGATCAAAGTATTAAAGATCCTAGCCTAGCCTAGCGTCAACTGTCAAACATCCTATCTTAGCCTAGCGTCAACTGTCAAACATCCTATCTTAGTCTAGCGTCAACTGTCAAACATCCTATCTTAGTCTAGCGTCAACTGCCACAGATTCTATCTTAGCCTAGCGTCAACTGCCACAGATCCTAGCCTAGCATCAATTGCCACAGATACTAGCATAGTGTCAACTGCCACAGATACTAGCATAGCGTCAACTGCCACAGATCCTAGCCTAGCGTCAACTGCCACAGATCCTAGCATAGCGTCAACTGCCACAGATCCTAGCATAGCGTCAACTGCCACAGATCCTAGCCTAGCGTCATATATCAAAGATCCTAGCAGAGCATAATCTCTCTCTCTCTGTCCGTCTCGGCCCATGGACACGGAGACAGCAGGAGGGTGGGGGGGTAGGCAGGGGGGCGCAAACGCAATAACTAACAGAGCCTCTGAGTAGCAGAATAAATGTGTTTTCAAGAGGCCATTAACACATCATCGATCTGCGACCGAGTGCTGTGTCCGAGCTGTACAACACGGGAGAGGCGAGCATTTCTGAGTAGCGCATTTATGAGAGCGCAAGTGGCTCTCCAGTGTTGTGTCGCTGGGTCACGTTTGCTCCTGCAGTCTCCAGTGCTTGTCGCTCGCAAACATTGATTTAAATCACATTGATCTGAAGCCATATCGGATGCTTTGTGTCACCCCTTTCACATGTGACAGTTTAACAGACCCCTCCCCCCTCAAATTTACAGCTTGGTCAAATCAATGGCGACCGCGTGAACGGATCGTATTAATCAAAAATGAAAGTGCACTTTCACCGCCTTTCTGTGTAGAGAACAGTGTGAGCCAGTGGTGTGGAGAGAGAAGTACTAATAGTACTCAACTGTGATGAGGCACGTCAATGCTGGTGTATTGGCAGAATTCACATTTTTATAAAGATCTTTTGGGTGGAAAATGACTCAACACGCCATCTCTGTTTAAAATCACCCAAGGACCATGCTGACATACTAACATATACACATGACTCCACTCCAACCTCTAGTTAAGAGTTAGAAGCGGAGTTCCACTTTCGATTAAAGGTTTATATATATATATATATATATGTGTGTGTGTGTGTGTGTGTTGTAATCTGAGATCTCTATCGTTTGTTCTCATAGCTGGTCGAGGGCGGTACATGCATTTTTGTGGTAGCAAGTCATAAAGAACCGCTTTAATAATTTAGTAGATTTAGAGTTCATTGAGAAAAGACAATCCAGCTATCAAAGATAAGGGTACTCTGCCTCCAGGAACTGGTTATTATTGTAATTTTTTATTACAGTTTAACATGTTGTGTGTCTTCTTTTACATTTTTGTAACCCTTGTATCATGTGCTTCGAATGTCTGCAATTATTTTTGCAATTATTGTATGAAAGGTGATATACAAATTAATCTTATTATCATTATTATAATTCTAATTATAATTATCATCATCATCATTAACGTCATTATTTAAGGGACTACCATTTTCCCGTAGGAGCGGCCACCATCGTTCCAGGTGTAGGAGCCACTGGAGTATTCGCTGCAGGCGCTGGACAGAGAGATCTCGCTGCTGCTGCAGCTGCTGCGTCGGTAGGCGGGCCCCGGCACCGTCAGGCTGAGTTGGCTCAGGCACCGCACCACAGGAAGTCCCGCCCTTCCGTTGCACTGGACGTCCTGTCAGACGGAGGTCAGAGATGACGTTTGGTGCCAAACATGCGACCGGTAACCGGAGGCGATCCAAAAACATACTTGTATATTACTGTAAAAATTACATTTTATTTGACTTCAGAATATATTTTTTTGAATGTACTTTTAAAATTGGTTTTATTTTAAATGTATTTTAGCTGAGATTACAATCCGGAAACCCTTCACATTAGCGATTGCACAGCCACCCTGCTGGAGGTCCAATCAGCGTGGGTCAGTGATATGACGAAGTCTAGCGTGTTTATGAGGTGATCCAATCGTAGCAACGCGGATTGGTTCAGCGCGGCTCCAATAGATTCAATATTAACCAAAGGCCTACGCAAAGTAGGAGGAAACGAACATTTCCCAACAGAGCGTGGCCAGAACATATTCACTTTATGGTCTGGTTACACCAGGCTAGTATTAGTGTGCTGTGCTGTACAATGTGGATGAACGCCTCACAAATAAGATAAACCTCTCAAAGCATTTATGATGCCAATGTCTTGGTTTACAAAAACGCAGCGTTTTAGGTGAAGGTGACTTCAAGGTTATTCTGATCTCTGTAATACCAGTGTGTGTCTGCCAATGTCGTATCCTGCCAAGGTGTTTTTTGTGCAAAGGCCCTGACTGTTCAATTAGAGTATGTGTCAGTTAAACAGTAACACTAGGAGGTAAAGGCAAATAGAGAAGCGTGCTGTAACTAGATCTACTAAATATATACAGTATATACTGTAGAAATATAAGACAGGCCACATTTTATATAACATATTACATGTTGACAGATCTAAATGGATATGCACCCTCGCTGGGCTTGCTTCCAAACATCATTAGCATGTTTGTAGCGTTCCAATTAGTATTAGCATTTAACACGATGACAAAAAACTCTAAAAAGACAAAACAAACAAATATTACATGTACCGGTGAAACATCTCGGAAAATAATATTTGATTTGCTCTTGCATTCCCCCCTGTTCATAGCAGACACACATTTTTCTCAGGAGGGGTAAATGGCTAAAACAAATTTCCAGACCTCAATGCATAATTCATAACCCCGACATATCACAGAGTCCCGCGGAGTCACTTTTACTGCCGATAAAAGTCTCAATCGATGGCCTTCTGGTAATATGACATGAACATATACCTCTTAAGAGCCAAATGATACCGCCAGCTCCGCTTGCCGGGAGCAGAGAGGTCGAGTCTCTGAATACTCGGGGTTTGTATTTTAATCTCTCGTAATGATTTCTTCGACGGAGGGGGAGTTTGGATGAAGATAGAGGGGGGGTGTACAGCAGTTATGCTACCTGGATGATTCAGTGCACTGCAGACAAACAGGAGCGCCTTGCGTCCGCTGGTCGTTAAGCTTACATGAGAGGGGGAGTCGGTGTGCCGGGCCGGAAGCGGGAACCCTCTCCCTGCTCTCTCGGGCTCCAGGAGGAGGTCTGCAGCAGACAGGTCCAGGATGCGCGAGTGGAGCTTCTGAAGGGGGACGAGGATGAAGGACTATGTCACGGAAAAGTTACACTGCGTGAGAAGTACATGTGTGTGTGTGTGTGTGTGTGTGTGTGTGCACGCGTGCGTGCCTGCGCATTCTCAACAAAGATGGAATCAGGCTTAAGTCAAAGAGGACTGTTATGAGATTTCAACCAACACGAAAATACATAAATAAAGCACTGAAAATAAATAAATGTACAAGACTAAAATAAATCATTTTTTTCAAATCAATTCCCTGTTTTGTTTTCAAGGGTTTTCAAAGAAGAGAATGTGCTTAAAATGTTCAATGTTTATACTGTACATTACATAATATATTATACTATTTATGGTATATGTTATGCTATTAAACTACTGGTATAATGCATCTTTTCATCGCCAACAAAGGAAAAATGCTTATTTGAATGCAAACCGTAAATAAATGCTTATTCCAATGCTAATTCCAAAGAAATACATGCTGCCAGATGTTTTCGGTGCATTCTCCAACATCTCGGAGAGCTTCACAGCAGAGCCTAATTGACATTTTCCCAGACAGAGAGGAGGCCAAGGATTGCCTACGCTAAAATCCACGCAGGGCTCAACTTCATACTCCTCGCTCACAGTCATTAATGTCATCAGCAGGAAATAACTAATGTGAAAGGGGAAATAATTGCATTTGGGAGTAAGGGATTCCTTTGATTTGCTCTAACTTCCTTCATTCCAAACTTTAACTCATGCATACTGGGCACAGACTTAATTACCACTCATATCCCTGTGCTCTGATTAACTTAAAGTGGAAATATGCAGAAACAAAACAGTTCATGTAATGCTACATTAAATTAATGCCCATTCAGAAATCATACATTTATACATGCTAAACTCCGGTTATTAGCTACTAGATTCCACTATTTAAATGAAAAAGACTGGCTTCTCCCACTGGGCACATGTCACACAAAACGGTGAGAGATCAATCAATAGAAATTGCATTTTAAATGTGATGTGTGTGAACAAACCTGGTATATAAGTGGAAAATGCAATGCCTTTCCATTGAAATTGGTTGTTTCTAATACATATCCTCTAACTACAAACATATTGGACATTTCTGCTGACTACCGGCTTGAGAAAATCAACGATTCCCCTCTTAGTGGAAATTTAGAAGCAAAACAAAAACAACCATAGCTAGTTTCTCCTGCGAATCAGTGACCTGCCACTGAGCCTGTGGCCAAAACAAAACCGCCTTGCATCATGTTCTCTAACTTGTAGTATAAAAACCAGAAGAAGACTTTATTTTGGTGTTATTACGTGCCAGAGGCTAGGCCTTCAAAAAGACTGGCGGGTCGATAGACGCGGCTTCGCGATGACAAATCAGAGGTGGGCGATACATTTACATTGCACCCTGGGTGATGAGGTGATGCGGGTGTCATGGCAACCGGCTCCGAAGGGAGGGGGGGAGGGGGGGAAGATGCTCCAATCACCTCAGTTCGTTTCCATGGGAGAGATAAGGCGAAGTGCACTGTGCCATTATGAGTTACTCTAAACAATCAAGCTCTGCATTCCTTGAGAGCCCCTCCATATTTTATAACCTGGCTCAGTGTATCTGTCTGAAGAGGCTACTCAGGTGGGGGTGTTTATGGTGAGAATCTGCTGAAGGTAATATAAGATATTATATGCAGTATTACCAAGTCTACAGATTTTCCTGCAATAATACATAGAACATCTCTTTGCTTATGATATATTACATTATATTCTCTTAGTATCTACAGCCGTGGACAGAGAGACGTCACAGCAGCAGCTTCTAAGATTTATATTATTATAATTATTATATTTTAGAATGTTTTACATTTACAGTATGTTTATACTTGTATACAGTATTTTTTCTATGTTAGTGGTCTCTTCATTTTTTTCCACAGTTGCACAGATTGAAATCATTATAAAACTATATTATATTACTATAACTAGATTATATATTATTATTCTAAATGTAGTGCAAATGTAAAAAATATAACAAAAATAGAAACATTCTACATATCAATATATCAATTCAAATAAAAAAATACATATATTACATGTAAGTAGTCAAAATCTGAGGAACTGCTGCAGTGGTCTCTTAATTCTTTAGTTAAGAGACTCTGTATATATTTAGTTTTACTAGTCTGAATTGTTTTGTTGTTCAACGCAATTTGATGAACTGCGAGCCGGCGAGTCTTTTCACAGGTTGAAACTGGGCGGAGCTAATCGCCAACTGCATGGGATTGGGAACCAATCAAACAGAAGGTGCCGGCTGTCCCGAGCTAAGTTAGTTACGCCTGTGTCGCACCTGTGCATCAGCAACCACCAAAACAAAGTATCGTCGCCGTCTGTTCATGCGTCGCCGGGGTGGGGTGGGGGGGGAGGCAGGGAGTGGCTGGGGGGGGGGTCACGGGAGGGTCACGGGAGGGAGAGAAAGAGAGAGATCTTATCGTAAGGGTGCTGGATTTCACCTCCTCAGCACCCTCATCTAGGATTCAGTCAATAGTGTCACGGGGCCATGTGCGAGTGGTCATGGTGGGGAGGAAGGGGTGTGTGGGTGTGTGCGGGGGGTGGGGGTGGGGGTGTGTGTGTGTGTGTGGGGGGGGGGCTGGCTAGGGGACAAGCCAGGGCTGCCTGTGTGGACTCTTCTCCACAGCGAGACAAGGACACAGCGGATGCTTTCTGAGTCGAAGCTCAGGCAGTCGGAAAAAAAAATTAAAATAGTCCCGCTGCGGCCAAACATTGACGTGAACATCACACACCAGGGGGCGCACTGTAATGTCATGGTGACCGGGTATTGATTGACACAAGCGCACAAAAGCACCCGCCCTCTATGAACCCAAAATATCGCTAAGCGTCAACTTCGCTTTATTACCAAACATACTGTATATACCGTCACACACAGAATTACGTATAAACAGGATACATGTACAGCAGTATTCGCATTCAATCAGCACTCACTAATTCACTGGCTCTAAAATATTCAGTATTTTACCAAAGATGGATCCAATACTGTGAAAAAATTGTAACATAAATAATCTCAAACCTGTTGGATTATCTGTAGACACATTTAAATTCCATGAGAAGCAATGCAGGGGTGCTGCAAGTGTCCTACTCTGTCCTTGGGCTAGCTAATCTAAAAGCCTAGCGACCGCCCCGGTAATTATCAAATCAACTGTCACTTCCGACCAGGCTGAATAAGCAGAGGGAACTGCAAAATATACACACCAGTCATTTTCCATCATATACATATATTCAGCGATAGATGCGAATATGCTAATACAAAAGATTGATCATATATCTTACTAAGAGTACCTTAAAATATAGAATTTCCCAATTATGATAAATGATATTACACAAACATACAGCGTGTATAATACACATACTGTACAATACAGTACACAGTCATTGGATATAGTGTGAGACCATTAGAGAAAGATCACACATAATACTGTAAAGTCATCTTCAAATGGATTCTTTATCACAGAAACCTAAGATGCCTACAGGGAGCTGGAATACATTTAATTACTGATAAGCAAATGGATTGGAACCACGATCCCCATGTGGGTGATTCATTATCCCACCTCCAGGGGAAAACTGAAATGAAAACCTAATCTTTTTATCATTATTCATTTCCATGACAGAAATTCTTTAAATGAAATGAATTTAGCTAATATGCTCTGGTGTCCTTATTTATATTAACATTTATCTTAACATGCACCAGTTTGTGCTTAAAAATGTAATGTTGTCATTAATTTAGTTATACAGTAAATAATCTAATGTATCTGTATCTTGGCCATTGCATTTGAATACAAGACTCAACAGATATATAAATAAAATAGCCTAAACTCTGAGGAGAAGCTTAAGTAACAAAGGATTTTATCTGACAAGCTTTTAGCAACACTTATACATTTGCATTCATTGATTAAGAATGGAAAAAACATCATGACTTCTTTCTCTTTGCTGCCAAGAAATAAGTACTACAAATAAGTAGTACAAACCCAGTTTTCTTCGACACCCTCTGAGGGATAATTTCGCGTCATTGGGCATTGGCAGATATGGATTTTGCCTTTCCCCTTTACTACGCTGGTGTTTAGTAAAGTACGGCTCATATCTGACACGGCATTCTGAAACAAACTGTGACTCACACTGCCTGATTGAATCTCCCGTTTGCGGAAAATGGAGCGATGCACATTAAATCATTGCACGTTTAAACAAATAATAAACATGTAAGCAGATACAAACAGCGCATGTAAATGCACAATACGCATATACAAGCATCTGTATTGTACATCTGTCAGTATATAATACAGGACATCTTTACTTCGCCTCAGAATGTGCGGGTGCGTAAAAATACTGCGACGGTGAGATGTTGTGCTATCGGCCCGCTCTGCTCTCAGGCTATCTGGTCCACGTCTTCTCCAATCGTCTCCCTGACCCGTCTCCCCCACCGCTATGTCTATGTTATCTCCATGTGCCACCCCCCCCGCCACCCCACCCTCCCAGCATTTACTACTCTCTGATTGAGAGAAGACAACACCCCTGCAATTATTTTCACTTGCGGGCCGCATTGCTGTTTTAACCAACATGCTAAAACATTTTATACTAAATAGTTGTTGACTTGACATATAGGCTTTTTTACTGTCCATTTTTTTGATAATCAAAGGTAACAGTTCACTTTCACTATGTTTTTTTTTACGCAGCGGTAAATAAAGTAACATTCTGCAGAGAGTAATTTTATGTTGTATTATCTGTATAATGTTTGATGTACCGGGCGGGCCGGGTAGAATTTCTCAGAGGGCCACATCTGGCCCCCCGGACCTGACTTTGCTTAGGTCTGCTATAATATGACTCTGGGGCTGCTGGAATAGACCTACAGACCAGGAGGATGGAAATACAATCAAAGGCTCGTTCCATTATTCCTTGCATGGTGTAGTGCGGTGGAGGAGGCTGACACGAACTGGATTCAAACAAACGGTTTAATATAACGGTTTAATGTAACGTGCATAACCAGGCAAAAACACAGAGAATAACCAACCGGCAAGGGTTCGAACAGAAACATCAACTCATATAGGGGAGCGCAAACACTCATCCACACACAGGTGCGGTAATCCCTGGCTGTACTCCGGGGAGCGGAGGCGCGTTGGAGTGGCCGGCACCGCCCCACCGCGGGACGTTGGCGTGACGCATGGCGACAACCAACGAATTAAACCAAAATAATATGCAAGCTGGACTCCCTCATTTATATGATGTAATTTTGACATTTTATCCAAATAATATCTAGCTTTATTTTTTAACGTGATGTAATGATGACATCTTTGATAATGTAAACAGACACTTGCGACAGGCCAACTGCATGTAATACAGTATGGTGATATGTAGCCAGAGCTACAACGCAGTACGGTGTGTTGTGAGTGATCTCATCGAGTTATATAGAAGATCCCACTGCATGCAGACCAGAAGGCTGTTTGAATTCCCAGCGCTCCACTCACACCAATGCAAAACGCTGTCACGCAGTGTGACATGCCCACAAGAGACCAGAGTTGCTCCACTTCTGCTCCCATAGAGATGAATTACATTGCTCTACAGTATCTTTGCTTGCACTCTAATATCTTTGGTTAAGCAGCCCGTGGACACAGAAATGCTAACAGGAGCGCTTTTGTGGGATGTGTAGAGAGGAAGGCAAGGACTGTTTAACACACATGCAGAATTCTAAAGCTGCTCGTTGTTGGGAAGTAGGTGAAATTCCCAGATTTTTCCCTGACAAAAAAACATTAAAATCTCGGGGTCTGTGTATCAGACGATCAAGCTTATGTGACGTGGTGCTGGTGGATGGAAGAGGCTGAGGCTAACAGCACCATACCTGCAGGAGCAGCTCGGAGGCAGGCTTGACCCGCTGCTGGAACAGGACATTGAGGCTCTGGTTCTGCTGCTCCAGGTCGAAGACCCGCGTCCTCAGCTTCAGACACTCCTCCCGCAGGTCCTGCCAGAAGGAACGCACACCGCAGAGAGAATACCATTTCATTCAAGAGACCAGGCAACCTCCGCATTAGATTGTTGGACTCAGCGTTCCATGCAAGTCAATGGGGAGGTCAATGGATTTCAACATAATATTGCCCATTACGTCTCTCTGGGAATGTTAATGAGTATTTGGAGTATATAACTTTAATTCCCAAGTGCCTATGATCAACATGAGTCCACAACGGTATTTCAGCAGCAAACTATTTTGAGGTAAATTGACTTTGTTTCAGGCCCATGCGTGGTAGATTTAGCTGTCTGGGCGCTGCATACGTCAGCCTCCACAGCAAACTGTCACACCTAGTATTATGATAACTATCTGAGCAGCACATGTTGAGGCTGAATCAGAATTGTATTGTGCTCAGCAGCACACACAGACATTTGTTATGTGTGTGAACAAGATTCGATTTTTCCATGTGGATAAGGGGAAAATAATGCAATTCAGTGCAGGACATTTTAATAGAACTCTGAGATGATCTGCTAAACCCTTTGTATAGAAATGAGAGTCTTACCTTCTGGGTGAGAAGTGCCTGCACAACTTGATTGGCAACCTTAAACAGAGAGAGAAAGAGGACATCATTAAATATGGTTTATATATTGTTTTTGTTTTGCTGTTAATGACCCGTCCGGGCCACTGTAGTCTGCTCTCTACACTACTCCCACACATCATAGTAGTTTCACACTAGGGCTGCACGATAAGTGTAATTGCGATTAGTTTGACAAAAATTGCTATTGCAGTTTGCGATTGCGATAAAGTGAGCAGCTCTCATAATTGTGTTTCCTTTGTTATCAAAGCTTAAAAGTGCTCTGTACATTAGTATTAAATACTGTATGTAAATATACAATATAGTAACCTGACATGCCACATGAATTTATAGACACAAGTCCATCTAGGAAACCGTCCATCAAAATGTTTTAACTTAGAAGTTGATTGGATGAACCATCTGTCTGTCATCATTGTTTTCAAGTAGCTTTTGATGTCACACCTAAATAACGCCCGTAGCTATTAGTACGACACTGAATGGTAAGTTGGTCACAGACACCATTATTTGAAGCCTATCCAGACTGATTCTCGAGGCAAAGTCAAACTGAAGCTTGCAAGATCATTATGGTTTCACTAGGTTATTTATATAGGCTAGATGAGTACCTACTATATTTCTTAAGCAGATAGTTAATTGATGCTGGTGGCCTAGTTTGACATGTAGTAGTAGAAGGTCAACCATGTTTTACACAGTAGCCTACATTTCTGCGACGTCACTGATTTGCAAATTTGCAAAACATTGCATTTTTCTTTTGCATCAAGTCGGCCATTGCATGCTAGTTTGCGTCCATTTAAAACATTATATGTAATGGAGCCGACGAGGAGAACACGGAAACCGAGCCGTTAAGGAGACAAAAATAGTCAGGAAACAAGCGGGCTTCACGCAATGCAAAGTAATTTAAGAGCTCTATTGTTTGTCCCCGGTTGGCGTGTTTTTCATTACACGTTGCGTTCTCAAGGCAGGGGGGCCTACATTGACAGGATACCTACTGTATATCTCAATATCTGACGGTCATCTTAATTATGGGTGTTGCGCTAGCATGCAGCAAATACACGCAGGTTGCCATGCACGCAGCGTGTGAAAATGATTTATAAATAATCGCCGGCTTTCGCAGTTACATAATCGCACGACGCCACATCGCGGTTTGGATTGCGGGTCGTCGTGCAGCCCAAGTTCACACCTCAGCGGAATTATCCTCAGCTTTTAGTGAACGCAATAGCACTGTATATATTACACTTGACTTTCGTCTCTAACCCGTGAGTGTAGCTTTGAGCAAGTGTGTGTGTGTTTGCATGAGACGGAAGATAAAGCCTCAGCCGTTGCCATCAATTCCCAATCAATATAACGTATTTGTTATTAGATTACAATTGTATATATATTGACGTATTGATATTGATGCGGAGTTAAAACTAAAATAAAGCCTCTTCAAAATGCAATTCACAGGAGAGAGCAGGAGAAGGGGTGTTATGTCGGATAGAATAACCAAGTATGTGTGTTTGTTCTATAATGCATGTGTGTGTACGTGCACACCAGCCTGTCCGCACGCAGATTTAGAATGACGCACAGGCCAACGGTGCGCAACGGGAGCGCGTCAGATTAGCAAGCGTCGAGCGTCTTTCCACACAGGCTAATTGTGTGTCTTTACTAGCGGCTGTATTGACAGCGCTGGCCGGAAGGTACGTAGGATCTCCATAGGAGGCGTGCGACAGGCTCAAGTGCTGTTGTGTCTGGCTCATAACCGCGGCCGCGGTTCAGACTACAAGCTCCATCGCGAGGCTGGGGTCTGATTACGGCCATTGATTGCCTCATTACGAGGGCGTGAGGCCCCGATGGACTGACGAAGTGGCTCCCCTCTCTCTCTCTCTCTCTCTCTCTCTCTCTCTCTCTCTCTCTGGTTTATTGAACAGCAAGAGATGAAAGAAAAGATGATGATCAGAGCACAACCTGCAGGTTTATGCCTACACCGAAAACAAAATGTAACTGCATTTCCAGAGGCTAAATAATGTCGACCGACAATAAGATAAATTACACCTGAAGTCCAAACCGCGAGTTCACAGACAATACAGTCCTTGGCCTTCATAAAGTGCTGATTGAGCCACAAACACCATTGCCCACACACACAGCAACCAACATTGAAACGAGCAGCTGGTCTTAGATAAAAAATAATCATCTCCCCTCTGCTCCAAAATGAATTCGGAGACTTTCCGAGTGTGAGAAAGCCCCTGCGGTGGCATCGTTAAGAGAGGTACACACACACTCAGCCTCCGTCATCAAAACAAGATCATTACCGGGCCTTCGGACCACAAAAGTGAGTCACAGAGGAGTTGACGGCTAAACAACACCGTGCCTGGGCTGAGCCATCTTGGGGAAGGCATGAAGGGGAATGAGGCATTGTCCAGACTTTACATGCTGTAGCATGTAAACACAATTTAATCCTTCGATTTCATCATGTTTTAATCAACACAAACATACAATATATGAAAGTAGTACTATACTGTTTATCCCCCACGTTCCGGGTATGTAGTACAATGTATTGTGTATT
>JAODOY010030028.1:0-28317 GCA_025399855.1 Forbesichthys papilliferus | reverse complement strand
AAAGGAGAGACAGCATGTCATTACTGTGCCCCCCCCCACCCCCCCCCCCCCCACCGACCCTCCCAGAAAGGTCACAGGGATGGAGGCTATGATGTTGAACTTTCTGGCGGCAGGTGTGGCTGTTGAGAGTTTGTGCCTGATAGAAATATTTCCTTCACTGCAAGTTCACCTTTACCGCCCGCACCCTATTGATCTCCGGGAGATTCCAATTTGTCAGCACAGGGCAAGGCATATTAGGAGCTGTCAGCTCCCTGTCGAAAAGCTTTGCCTTCCGTGCCCCAATGCCCTTTATTAGAAGGTACCCGATCCTTTGATTTGAACATGGGAGGGGCTATAATTACAGCCCGAAACATTCCTGTCATGGGGAAAAACACGGCAAAGCCAATGGAAGCAAAACCTCAGTTCAGTCAAAATAAGTACTTCATTTGATTAGTTATTTAGATTTGGAGGCATGGTTCTGTTCTGTGGGGGCTCTGTTCTGAGAGCAGCAGTACCATAGGGTACAGAACAGAGCAAGCCTCAATGACAGCCACACCATGACATTGGGGCATAAGTGTGACTCAGTTAGCATCAGATAATCCTATACAAACTGTCACCGCCGAACATTATTGCCGTCTGTCTGTAATATCAGAGCCATGTCAATGTACAAGAAAATGAGATTTGGAATGACAGCGGCCAGATCTAAAGTTGCTCTCATTCATACTGTACCACAACGAACTACTGCCCTGCCTAGGGCTATTCATCTATTTGATTGGTTTGCCACAGTACAGTACAATGTAGATAAGTCTGAATGTAACTTGTTGAATGTTGAAACACATATCACCGTCCCTGCCTTTATGCAAAAACTTCCCATCAAGGGCGTGAATCTGGGAAATATTCCCGCCATCTGCCTGAATGCAAGCGAGCGTGAGCCGAACGCCGTTCCGTCTCACCTGCGCGTATTGATGATAATAAATTGCGCCCACACCCCGGCGCGGCATTCCCCTTAGGAAAGGCAATCTGGGCTCGTTTTGCAAAAGCTGCAGCTATCGTGACCGGTGGTGCATGACCAACATTCTAATGAAGGGTGCCTACTGGAGGAAATAAAGAGTAGGCCGGCGCTCGCTTAGTGGCAGCGACGCATATATATATATATATATATATATATATATATATATACACACATATACACACACGATGCCCGGGGCAGTGATGTATTGCCCCGGCTCTGTTCCCGCCGCTTTCGGCAAACGCAGCATCCATCACCTGCGCGGCGGAAAATGGCGGGTAACTTTCGATAAAGCCGTTTAAGAAGTGATGCTTGGCCGTTAAGGCATTTCCTGCGTCCGTTGAAGATAGCGCTGCGCGCACAGCAACAGGCAATTATCTGCTACTGTTGTTCTAATTAACTCCGAAGGTTTATGTGTCTGCCTGGACGCACATCATCCTGGTACATGGTGTTAAGTGGGCAATAGCCTTTTTTTGTGTTTTTTGCATTTGGAACGCAGTAATCTTTCGGAATCTATCCCCATTTGTAAATAATACGCTTTTATCCATTAGATTTATTTTAAATGAACAAAGTATGAGATGGGGATATAGATGGATAATGTCTTAAATACATTACGTGGCATTTAGCTTGCTTTAGCTGCTCTGTTAGCATGTTGTTATTAAACTGTAACGCTAATGTTAGATAGCTCTCTGGCAGGGTAAACACACCCGTATCAGCCATACCGCGAGGGGACTACATAAGTCCCAGGGCATAATTTGATCAAGTCCGAGGGTTTTAATTGCTGCCGAGCGGCGTTTCCCAGTGAGAGGAAAACAAACTAGTACCAGCGCAGATTGGCTCAGTCCCGTCCCGTAGCGCACGTCGGAACGAAACACAAAGAGCTGCTGGAGAGCTCAGACAGAGAGAGAGAGAGAGAGAGAGAGAGAGAGAGAGAGAGAGAGAGAGAGAGAGAGAGAGAGAGAGTGGGAGAGAGTGGGAGAGAGAGAGATAAGAAGTGTCACGCGATAACGAGCCATGGAGGATGGGGCAAACGCACCCGGCGGCAGTCAGCGGGCCACAAAGAAGATGGCAAGGGGAGGAAGGAAGGATGGAAGGAAGGAATTAGAAAAGACAAGCAAACAAGCGGCGAAGAAGATGAAGAGGAAGAAGAAGAGGAAGATGTGGACGGTGAGCTAAATTGCTGAAGGACAAAGAACAATACGAGGCCCACAGAGGCAGGACGGTGAACAGGCACAAGCTTAGGTAGAGGGACGGTGCTCCTGTGTGGACAACAACCAAAACCCAGTTAACACACGGCTGGCCACCCGACCCTAACTCTGTGCCTGCACTCCACGCACACACCATCTTACAGCGGCAACAGCGCCCCCAGGTGAAACCATATGCAGACTGCAGCTCCCCAAATACACAATAAACCCAGATAGAGAGAGAGACTCGTACCTCCAGGGCCTTCAGACGCTGCAGCAGGAGTCCAGCCTCGTCTTTATCCTCTCCTGATTGGCTGCCGTCAACAGGGGGCCCGGGGTCGGGTTGGGGACGGGCTGCCGGCGGGCAGCCATGCTCCTGGGGGCAGTTGGCCCGCTTAGAGGCCTCCTCAGAGAGCTTATCCTGACACACACACACACCAAGGAGGGAGAGGGGGTGGGGGGGGTATAACTTTAACGACGCATTTATGCGATCAACAACATCAACTTACAAGCTGCACCGCACAAATAAAATAAAGTCGCTCCCCCCGAAAATAAAATGTCACCATGGCTGTCCAAAGTGAACAACACATTTTCATCATCTCTACATTTTCTTGAACATCTCTCTAGGTCACCCGTCTTTGAACAATAAACATGGCCCAGTTCAACCCGAGTCTTTAAAAATGATCCCAGTTGTTACCACCATCCACCGTCATTCTGTCTAGCCTTTTATGTGTGGGAGGGAGAGAGGGCGAGAGAGAGAGAGAGAGAGAGGAGAGAGAGAGAGAGAGAGGGGGGGCAGGTAGAGAGAGAGAGGGAGAGGGAAAGGGGGTTGGAGAAAGAAAAGGAGAGATAAAGAGCAGGTGAGTGAGAGAGAGAGGGAGAGAGAGAGACAGGTGAGCAGAGTTCGTCTTTGAAACTGAGAAAACTACTCGCAATAATTCTTCCTTTGTTTCTGGAGCCACATGAATATTCCCATGATCAGAATGCTTATGGCGGTGGAGCAAACATACATGTCTGCGTGTATGCTGAACACAGGTACAGTGACTAATTAGCAGTCTGCGGAGGAGGCTGACGTGTAAATGCGGACGTCGAAGAACAATAAAACAACTCGCTGATTAATTGTGCCGTTATACTTTTTTTTTTTATTAAAAAGGCAAATGCGTGTCTCTGATTGGCCGAAAAGTCAGACTCGGAGGAAATAAAAAGAGGAATTTAAATGAGAAGCGAGGGAACACGAAAGAGGGCAGAAGATGGAGGATGTGAAGAGGGAGGGGTGTGTGGGTGGGTTGGGGGGCTTTAGACAACAGAACACCACAACATCCCATAATCCCTAATCATGTTTCACTTGTTTCCAAAGCGTGGTGCTGACCTTGAGCACAATCAGCTTTGTCTGTGAGAGAGACCATAATTCTCCCTCTCCTCCTCTCTCTCTCTCTCTGTTCTTCCTTTTAACAACCATCATACCTTTATCCACTCTCTCTCTCTCTCTCTCTCCATCTCTCGCTCGCTCTCTGGATTTATATTCTTGGCCTGCAGGCTTCTGTGATAATTAGCTGCTGGTACTAATTAGTTACTGCAGGTGAAAACAACAGAAGAAGAAGCCGTTTCTATCGCACGCACGCACGCACGCACACACATGCACCTTGAGATGGGTATTGTGTTCTAAAGAAAAGTTGTCTTCTAAAGGAAGTTCATTAACCTTCATGGCATTGAATATTAATTTATTTGATATTCATGCTAATGACGCATAATTGTTTAGCGGTATAAAGTGTGAATGCAATGCATCGCAGTGTCACGCCACCTTGCCTTCATAAACACGCAAATAATCATCAACTCGTACAGCCGACCTGAACGGAGGCATAATGTGCGACTGCGATGGGAGCAACTGTGAATTTTTTGCGCCTCACTGAATTACCTGAGGTCAGAGTTATTTCATTTGATGCCGGTGAGCACACTGCGAGTGCTAAACCTCCGTGTTTAAGGCTGCTTTCAGACGACGCGTCACCCTAAATGCATTCCTGTGTCATTTCCCTCGCAATACCCCCTTCCATTACAGTTATTTCCCAGTCCTATTGGCTTATCACAGGATAGTGATATAGTATTGATTTTGAAAAGTCAGAGGTAGGCTGGAATGAAGTAATGCTACCTTGACAAACACGCTCATGATCCCCCCCCCCCCCCCCTCAGACTGATCCATCCATACCTGTGCATCCGTACACATTTTTCATTTTCTACCTGAGCCGTGACAGATAACTGGCGTGCTTGAAGATACCGAGGGCTAAAGCGCTGGACAAAATAGCGGTTAGCAAGTGATGATGGATAGTTCAGCTCATGTGTGTCCACCCAAACAAGGCAGAGAGAACGGAGTCTCTTTTGGAAATAATATCTGCAACGGTGCTTTGTTTTCCCCACTTGATCCAATCTCAGCTAGAACGCGTATTACGCCTTCAATCTTGTCTGATTTCATCAGACGTTTCCGTCTGGGGCTTTATAATCAAAGACTTGAGTTTTGTTGATTTTGGTTTGCTGCCATTTTGAAAGCAGCGCTTTGCTGGGTAAGACTAGCCATCGGACAGCTTTACAGTCCTCAAACCTCGGTAAAAATCTCAGCAAAAAGTGCAGGGAAACCTACCCTTTGAAGTTAGCAAGTTAGGCTGCTCAAAACACAGAGACACAGAGTAGAGCCACAGTTAGAACAGGTAACTTCGGATACAGAAACGATGGGGCCAATTACATAGCAACCGGAAGTATTACAGAGCGACATCTGAAGTAATATAGTGTCATTACTGATACAGATGCTAAGGTAACATATACTCACTGTTAAAAGTGATGTCAGCGATTGTAAGCTAATACATTCAAATTCAGCGAATATCTCCTTACGGTATGCCAGCTGCCTGTTCTGTTTGCGCACTAAAAAAATAATTTGGTGTTTCTACACAGCCCTGGCTCTTGGCTCTGGAAATGGGAACACAAACAAAGTGGTGCAGACCGCACACAACAACAATATCCCAGCCTTGGCAATGCGTGTCCAATGTGAGGAGCGAAGAATCTGAGGGAGCACCCATATGGCGAACAAGCTTTCTCCACAATGACACCTTTAAGTAAAAAGTATACTCTTTAAATCCTCTACCCCTCCTCAACCGTAGGGCTCCAGTTAGTTGGCGCCCTAAGATTAGAGCTACAACGCAGTCACAGAGTTTTTCTGTCCAACACGTCCGTCAAGGTAACAGCGGATTGATTGCCGCATCACATCGATCATATTCTCGGTGCCTTTCAGGGTCACATATACAGTGCGTGATCCTATAGCTATAGTAATGATTTTGTGTCCTGCTCGTGGACACATCGACAGGACTAATGCCTGCGGAAGAGTGCCCCAACCCACGCTCCCTCCTTCCATGACAAATGTGAGCTCAAGTGTGGTTTATCTGCCCCATGCTGCCCTCTGGTCGGCACGTAATACATCTCCCACGTTTATTAACAATCCAGGCACTGTAAAACCCCAGTAATCGTCCCAAGAACGGAGGTGGTTGCTTGGTCCTTCACGAGACCTACAAACTGCGAGAGGAACACTGCCCCAAAGGGGTTAACGCTTAACAAGTCACCAGTAATCAAATCAGCGCTAGTCTCATTTAAATGCATCCGGGGTGCAACAACTGACATTTAGTCTTATGGTGCTCGTAATTCACTCCGCTTCGACTACCTTCATCATTCAATGTTTTTTTTCTTCAATCTCTAAATGGGTTTTATGCCCTCTCTTTGGAAAGACAAAATAGCCGTCATACTGCATTATTGTAGCCGTATATTTATTTAGTTAGAAATGTATTTATTTATTTATTTATCTAGATGCTGAGTTGGTTGGTTACTGGTTAGTTAGTTTGTTAAATGTTTAATGGTTTAGTCAGTAAAGTAAGTACCAAGTTAACTTACTTTTTTATAACTATTTGGGAAAGCAGAAATGGCCTAGATAGATGTAGAATTTATCTCATCAACATGCAAGCATGTCACCACTATTTTAAAGCTCAGAAGTAGTTTTAAATGAGTAAAATATCAATGTATTCTCATCTGCTACGCAGTACATTGTTATCATATCACCCTAAATAACCCAGGAGTATTGAGTCAGGGAACTGAACAGCAACTGCTCAGCAGCAAGACAATGCAGCTTAAACACCTTGAAATTCAGATTGAGCGGTGCGACCCTAAACATGACCCCTCACTGGCTCTCAAAAAATGTATTCCCTATAGCTCATTCCCAGCAGCCATGCTTTTCCACACAAGGTCAGATGTGAACGCCTTCAACATGGCAAAGCCTAGCATTGTTACCCACGTGAATGTGCTTCGCTACAACATCCGGTATGACTCGTTTTTCACAAAATTAATGCCAGCAGAAATACACTGCATCTCTCGATGATTATGAAAGGCATATGTGTACTTCTAAATTATGGGCTCTAACTATCTAATCCTAGAACATCATATTCAGCACATACAGTTCTTATAAATTATATTTTATATACTCAAGATACAGCTATGGAAAAAAAAATAGGACACAATTTCTCTGGTTTTACTATTTTTTTACATGTGTATTTATATATGTATTTGTATATATGTATCGAGTTTTGTTATTTTTGTTATATTATTTAACATTTATGGTATATTTATTTATCCACCTTATTCGTGATCGGAGGTATTTCCCATGATTCTTAGTACATTAATAACGCTTCCTGTGAAACATATGGTGCCTAACAAGTGTATAAAGTTATTGTGTATAAAGTACCCTGATTGTAAAGACATTTTCTTTCAAAACTTATTTATATTGGTGGCACAGCCAACAATGACACAGATTAAACCTGAGCTCATTGTTTAATCCTCATATTTGGACTGATATTGGAATGATTAGTTCGTGTTGGATTCTTGAAATTGTTTTCATGTGGTGGTTGTAGGTGGGTTACCTTGTAGGCCTTCATGATGTCCATAGTGTCCACAGCCACGCCCTGGCCCTGCAGGATGGAGCGCACCGTCTCTTCCATTCTGCACACGCACGCACACACACACTAGTTTAAATGACAGCAAGCACAGCGTCACCAAACTCTTCACAAGGCAGAACATTAAAAGTAAAACCCTTTTCCGCATCATTTAAAGCCATAGTTCTCAACTGTTTTGTGCAGCGGATTCTGGCGACACCTGCAGACAGCAAGTGGTACCGTATGTGTTTTTAGCAAAGATAATTTATTGCCGTTGACGGGGATAGGGTTGCTTATTGGACTTAATTCTCCACAAACGCAGAGGTTAATATGATACTTATTGACTTGCGTGCATGCTTGTGTGTGTGTGTGTGTGTGTGCGTGCGCGTGAAGCCAGCAACTGTAATCATGTCGGCACGGTGCGACCTTGACCTTCAGAAGCTGGCTCAAAACAATCTGCGCCCCTATTTGGTGTGACTAACATCGTGATGCAGAACAGGTGCTAGCCAAAACACAGCCGCTTCCCATTTCCATGTGAATGAGACATGAGTCTTTGGTGTTGTGTTCATGCTAGCTCTGAGGTCAACTTTGACCCCACAAAGCCTTTGCTTCCTGACATCATGCCATGTAGCCTCTCGCTTTTGCAGATACGCAGTTAATGAAGAACCTGGGATACCTAGGTGGCAATTTGCAAGTCATTACGGAAATGAGACAAATACGCTGTAGAATATTTTGATATTGGGTTCATTGTTTCAATGTTTGTACCATGGCATCCATTTAAAATGAACAGATGTATTAATGGACAGCACGCATGTATTTTAGATATATATATATTTTCTTTTTCATCCATATACTTAGGTAAAACAAATAAGGGGAAATACTCTGCTGAATACCAACAGCGTATTGTTTTTTTATTACAACATGATTCCCTTTGTTGGTGTTCGCATATAGTCGGCTAGTATCATTCCACTTCTGAAGCATGAATCGTCTACCTGTGAGTGTGATGCCAGCACAGCCTGTTGAATTAAACACAGGGATATTTCTGCAGGGATCTTCACCTTGGTGGCGTGACTCTGCTAGTGTACGTACAGTAGCCGCTGAACAAAATGCCTTCCGGAGGCAAGACAACACAAGCACACTGAATATTCCAGCTCCACTATTTGTTCTTATACTTTGGAGCGTTTCACTATAGTCTAATATTGCCTTAATGAAGATAAACATAAAAATATATAACGTATATACACTGTATGTATGTACTGTGTCTATATATATATATATATATGTGTGTAACTTTACCTCCTAGTGTTACTGTTAAACTGACACATGAGTGTAATTGAGTCTTTTAAATTTTTTTTACAGTGTAAAACAGTAATCCCACGGTAATTCTACACCATTGACTCAAACTGGCTGCTGCCCTTGACTGGTCCACTACCAGTACAGAAGCAGGGATGGGGGGGGGGGGCAGCAGCTCCTGTAGCCGGGCCATCTGGCAGGCAGTAATCAAGCCTATAGGCATGCAGGCAGGCAGACAGGCATGGCTTTCTGTAAATGCTGTCATTAAAGGTAGGGTCATTCATTCTTGCTAACTTCGAGCTCAAATCAAAACAGCGTCGCTCCGCGCCGGTTGTCTCACACATGTTACAATGCACTGTGAAGCAAAGCGTGGTGTTACGGCTTTGTTGATACGAGCGGTGATCACCACTTTGTTTACGCTCCTATTTACGGAGCCAGGGCTGTGTTGAAGTACCGGATTATATCTTAACACGCACAGAGAACGGAGACGTATGGTGAATTTGCTTACATTTAGCTTGCGATAGCTGACTTTCATCATGACCATTAATTAGCACACAGAACACCGGGAAAGCTGACGTGTAGGGATGCCACTGGGTCAAGGACTAATCGACAGGTGGGATCAGTTGATGAATATGGACTGAGGGCAGCTATGCAGGTGACCATATTAACATACATGGGTGTGTATGCACACACTGTTGTGGAGTCGCTGCTATAAATTCCACCTTCACCTCCTAGAGAAAGTATCCACAAAAGTCAAGAGCTGTCTGCATGTTGTTGTTATAATGAGGTGTGAGCTCATAATAAATCAATATGTCTTCGCTCCGCGCTTTTAACACTCTGTGACTCGGACTATGACTGCAGAGGCTGGCGGGGCTCGAGGTGAAATATCTCCGGTCGTTTCCCGGGGGAGTAAGGGGGGTGGGAGGGGGGGGGGGTGGGGGAACGCAAGCGGTCGCAGGTCGCCGATGGAGACGGTAGAGGAGAGACACACGCGCTTAAAAAGGGCCACAGAACATTAAAACCTACTTTGAAGCGAAGTCTCACATTGGTCCACGCAACGCATCGCAGCCACGCCGGAATGACTTCCAGACAGAATATTAATATGGAGGCTGACATCCCATAGCGACCTCTCCTGACGCTAAGTGGTCAAAGTCTCCTTTGGAAAAAACACTTTGAGGTCCAGACCGTCTGGGGGCGGGGGTGGGTGTGGCCGGCCGGCCCCCCCATTAGGCAGCCGTCTAGGGTGGCATGAATTTGATTTTTTCCGCCCCTGATCAGCGTAAAGCTGGAAATAAAGGTAATTTGACACAAAACATATTTTACACACTATTCCTCTAAAACTGCCCCGTTTCCCCCCATACAACCTCCTTCTACACATGGCATCTAGAAGGACCATATAGCCGTTAAAATGTCCTCCGACAAATTAGCAGCTCACCAAGGCAGCGTAAACATCACTAAAGCTGTACAATATCATTCTTGAAACCATTTGAATGTAACCGTGTTACAATTTACTGTTCGAGATAATGCACTTTCCTTTTCATCTTTGTTTTGGTTGGTTATGGTTGAGCCCTAAAATGGTGTGCGACAATGCATTCACAAATGTTTTGGGCAATTACCTCCTAATGATCACATGTGGTCGGTGCAATGCTTATGCTAACTGACAAACGCCGCATAATGCTTTAAAGAACAGTTTTCCCATCCTAATAAATAAGGTAATAACTCATTTCAAATTACTTGGAGTTGGGAGGGTGGATACATTTAAGAAATGTGCAGAAATGCTTAAGTGAACATGCTGGTCACAAGCAAAAACAGGCACTGGAAATACATTATGCGGCTGCAATTTGTCTTGATGATAAGTTCCACCAACTAAACCCCTTTTACATGCACGTGAGAGCCCTAAATACTTTCTGATAGATGGAACTCTACTCTAAGTCGACAAACTAGGCATTCCTTAGGCCGCCCCACCCCTTTCCCTGCATAAAACCATACAGCAAGATGTGATTAATCTTTAAGTGCTTGCCAATGACCATACAAAGTATGGAAAGGCTGAATGTGTGTGTGTGGTTCTCCTTGACCCTAGTGCCTTCACAGCTAAAACTCTAACAAATAGCTCAGTCCAGGAAGTACAATTAGGACACTAATCAATTTGAGGCCCTAGGCCTGCCCATGCTTTCTCCCTGTAATGCGTGGACCAATCACAGACCACCAGAAGCTGCTGACAGCAAGTCCAGTGCTCGGTTATCCTCTCGCAGTCAGTCTGTGCTCCACGAAACATCAGGTATTTCAGACATGCATTCCAATGCACTCAAAACTATTTTTAATGTTTTAAATTTAATTGAAATGACATGAGATTTAAGCCCCTCTACTTTAAGTATAAGCAATGAAAAATTGTACTTTCCCTTAATTCTCCCCTCATACAGTATTTAGCGCTGGCAATTGCTCCAGCGGTAACAATGCCAAAAAGAGTTATCCCCATGCCAACGGAGAGTCCTCTGCTCTGGCTAACCAGCAGTAACCCAGACAACAGGAGACACCACGAGCTAAAAGTGTTGCTCCCTGGGCTAACCGTGCCCAAACATGCAGTTCATCGAATGGCCACTTGAGGCTGGCTGCAAAAGGCAGTCAATTCCCATAGACTACAATGTTACAGTGAAAATAGTTAACAGCCTGGTTAAAAATGTTTTTGGGTCTCTATAGCTAGTATCCCCGTTCATAGGGCTTGTCCACACACACACACACACACACACACACACACACACACACACACAGACACACACGTTGACAAAGTCAAGGGAATTTGTAGCTTTTCATCCCAGTAATTTGTGATTCACAATCACACTATCCTGTTCCCTGCTGTCTCTCAGCAGGGAACATATTCATGGTGGCGTGTGTGTGTGTGTGTGTGGGGAGGTGTTAGCATGGGACACATGGGAAAGTGCTAGCCTGTTAGAACAATCTGCAGGCGAGTTTGCGTTGGAGAATGGATGGATGCCGGCCACTGGCGTGTAGGCCAATCCTGTGTGACCCAACAACATATGGTGTTTACTGGTTGGGGGAGAGCTGTGTGTGTGTGTATATATATATATATATATATATATATATATATATACTGTATGTGTGTGTGTGCTAAATTAGCCCAGACAGATTAAGAGGCTTTGGTTATCTATCTATCTATCTATCTATCTATCTATCTGTCTATCTGTCTGTCTGTCTGTCTGTCTGTCTATTGTTGTTATTATTTGTGTATCTACATGTACTCTACCTATATCTGTTAGTTAACCACATAAAATTAAACAACTGTCAAGATTGACTATTTTTAGTTGGACAAGTCGGTTTATTCTCCTCTCTGGAAAATGCCAGCGGTTAGTGCAGGATATCTTCTGTCAAACTCCCCCACCACGTACTCTGGTGAGGAGGCCAAACAAGTCCAAACAAGCCCCCCCCCCACCCCCCCCCCCCTCCAATCAGATCTGACCCAACAACTGGAGAATCCCAAGGCTTGCCAAACGCAGAACAAGTACCAAGTGCGGCTGAATTGACGCCATCGGGACCACTCACTTGGCCTGCCTTTTTCCCGGACCTGAAACGGTTTACGCTTAAAGTAACTGTTACCAAAACGAAAAGTCTGTGCTATTCTCTACTTCCCATCATTTCAATGGCCACCTCACCTCAATGGGCTGATTGCCTAGCTTAGCGCTAACGCTAATCCGTGCTTAAAGGCCTCTTTGAGCATTTTTTTTTCATCCCAATCAGACAAAGGATGGAGAAGAGGAGGGGTAAGGATATTCCCCCTGCTCTGCATTAGCGGCAGGCGCCAGTTTAGCGTCTTGAATGACGGTCTTAGAGTCGTAAAAGTCCTGAGCGCTCACTGTCGTCCGCCAACACGGGGTCGCATTACAAAGAGGACACCCTTATGACCGCCGACACCTCGCAGTGACCTCTGACCTACTGAGACGTGAGGCGCAGATGGGTGAGAACAGAAACAGACAACCGTAATTGACACCCTTAAACTACGTTAACAGATGACACGACGAATTGGACACGACAAATTGGAAATAGAATGGCGATACCGCCGATTCAACTCCTATCATGTTTGCATTCGATTCTTTTTATTGCAGTTGACATTTTATACACATTTTAACGCTTGGATGTTTTGTTAAAAATAAATACATATAATATTTAGTGGGGAAGCTAAAAAGTGTTTGAAACCTAACTGCCCCCAACCATTGCTGCAGTTGGACAGTACAGCATGTCCTGTTTGTCACACGTGGGTTCATGACCAGATTCATGAAGATCCCACGGAGAACATTAGAACTCCCCACCTCCAGCCCGGTCCATTTGGAAGGATCTAACAAGGAGCCAGATGGCTTTGGACTTCCCCATGCAGCACATGCACCTCTGGCATTGCCAAGCAGTTAGCAATGTGCACACACGGTCAAGCGATAAGTGTAATTACCTTACCAACAGCACATGAGCTCCACATGCAGAGAGCCCAGACATGAGATAAGTGAGATGCAACATTGAGAGAGTGTTATGACATACAAACAACAGACGAAAATAAACCAGGCAAGGTTTTTCCCATGACCGAGGGAGGGCAAGTTTAAGAATGGACAGGAATCCAAAAGTGGAAGAATTTGGGGAATTTGACATCCACTGAGAACGTTTTTCACATTTGCAATTATTTATTCATTTATTAAAACTATAAAAGGTCTTGTTTGTCTTTCACACAATTAAATTAAACATCTGGACTTAATAATTCTCATGCGGGCTGCTTACTAGCGCATGCTTACATAAAGTGAATGAGCAATGCTAAAAAGACATTACCGGAAGCAATGTTAATGTGTGTGTCAACCACAGCTAAATCTATACAGCGTCCATATGGACAATGCACATCGTATATACGTGTAATTCAGCTCCGGGCATCAAGCCGCGAGACAGGGAACGTATTGGTGATGCAATGATGCTACTTTCTGATAGGCGTCCTTCAGCATGTCTTCATGCCTTCTTTTGTGGAATGCCGGTCCAGACGCGTATATTATCAATTTTAACGGGCTTTGTCCACATCAGGACAGGAACAAGGAAGTCACTTCAAACACCCTTTCACCCCCCACACATCCCACACCCCTCACCCTACGCCCACCCAGTTAACAAGCCCAGATGTGTAGCGTCCAATGGGGGGAAGGGTGGGGGGGGGGGGAAACAATTCATCCGGCCAAGTCCGAGCTTTCCCATGTGGCGTGGGAGGGGTGCCCCACCCCCGGAATGTCACCATACTGAAACACCCCGTCCCCGGGTCTCTTAGTAAAGCGGGCGGGGTGATGGAGGTGAGGGGGGAAGGGGTGGCCATCCTCCGGCCCCAGCTGCATGTGGCATGTTAGGAGCGCTAACGAGAGTAGCATATGAGCTAGCACCCTCCCCCACACCCATCCCCATTCCTCCCTCCTCACCCAAGCAACCCCCCAGCGCCGCAGCGCTGCTCCGTGGGCCGTGGAGACTCTCCAGCCCGAGTGTGACCGTCCGAGCAACACGGCCCCTCTTGAACAAGGACCCGGGGCCTTTATGGCGCATTCATGGCCATCATCGGACACGCGCACGCACACACGCGCACGCACACACGCACACACACACACACACACAGACTCGCAACACAATGTGAAGAGAGTGCACAGCGGCACACTGTAAATCGTGTGACCGCGTGCTGCTGTAGTTAGTGCAGCCGTTAGTCTCCCATATCCTGCTAGGGAGAGGCCCATCAAGGAGGCAATGATTCACAGTCAAGGGGGAAGGGGGGTGATGAAGTTGGAAGCGGGTCTGCACTAAACCACGCTCTAACGCAGGCCACTGCGACAATGGCCGACTGACAGTGAAGCCACCGGGTGACAGATCAAATCTGAAAGATGTCGTTCTCGAGAACGCTTGCCGATTTCGAGCTCAAATCAAAAAATCTCTCTGCAGCCCCACACACATTGAAAACGCATCGTGAAGCAAAGCGAAAGCGTAGTACCGCGGCGTTGTTGCTCCGATTGACGGAGTCGGGGGCTGTGTAGAAGTACCGGATCATTTCTTCAGCACGCACAGAGAACGGTAAGCTAATGCGAGGAGATATTTGGCGAATTTGACAAAAAATAAATAAAAAGGCGTATTAGCTTACAGTTAGCTTGCAATAGCAATAGCAATAGCTCCCTGAGGAAATGTATCTATGTAGCCTTGCACAGCTAAGGTGTGAAGATTCACAGCGCTTACAGTAGCATAATTAGTAATCCGTTTACATATCCACTCAGCTACATGTTGTTATATATAGACTGTACATGATTTGCAGCACTATAAACCTTTTTTATTTGACAGCAAGATGTGTGAAAAAGAAATGACTACACCTATCTAAACATCACGAGCATTCTAGCTTGCGTGTGTGTGCGCGCGTGCATGTGCGCGCGTGCATGAGCATGAGCAATAGCAGCAGAAAGCCCTGATACTTAAAGAAACTCAACTAGCAGCAACCCGATATTTAAAGTTTTTAAAAGGTTATACAAATTTAAACGGTGGCATTCCACTGAAACTTAAACCTGAAGAATGTCCAACACACACACACGCACAAACTCTGCTGGTAAGCTGATTTCCACCCCAAACGCCATAGCAACATCAGAGGAACAGATGGTTCGTTCGTTACCTGCAAACAGCCTCCCTTATCCTCAGAGCAGACATTATCCTGGGGCCCATGGTGGCCCACACGGGGCCCCACGACTCAGCGTGTCCACAAGTCATGCTGTCCAAGGGGCCAACGGAGGCCGCTTCACATCCCTCACCCTCTCTCTCTCCCACTCTCTCTTCTAGCCCACTTGGGAGAGACTGGCTTACTGTCTGTCTTCCCTCACTTACTGGGGGCTTCTCGCCCACTCTCTCCCTCCTCACCTGCTGTAAGGGCTAGGGCTTAACCGCTACTGTCTGAGAGCCGTCCCGTCTGGTCGTCTAGGCGACGTCCGGCCCATATGGCGGGGGAAGGACGGGGGAAAGGGGGGTGTAGATGTCCGAGTAGGTCTGAGAAGCCCCCACCCACCCACCCACCCAAAGCTAATCCCTGGGAGTTTAATGTTTAATGACAGTAGACTGACTTGAGTCAGAAGTGTGTGTGTGTGTGTGTGTGTGTGTGTGTGTGTGTGTGTGTGTTTGTGTGTGTGGTGGCGGTGGGGGTGGGGGTGGGTGGGGGGGATGTGACCCATACTGGCCTATAGAAGCTCAGCTGGCTTGTGTGTGTGTGTGTAAGCGTGCCTGTGGAATGCAGCCGTTGTGATCTGAAGACAGACCCAAGAAAGCATAGCAAGGGGGCAGCAATGCAGACACACACACACACACGCACACAACCTCGTATTTACTCATACACATTCAAATGCACAAAATGAACGGTACAACTGTAAGACACATACACAGAAAATGTGTGTGTGTGTGTGTGTGTGTGTGCGTGCGTGCGTGCGTGCATGAAATCGGTACGTTTGTGTTAGACTGTCTTTCATTTTTTCCACAGATTTCAATTCCAAAGCCATCACTCAAAGCGTGACCTTACTTAATTAGCTACATGCTAATCAATTGCCTCTGGAGGTCAAACAGATGCAGGTGGTCTATTTAAAAGATTGGATGTACAATTTAAGTGATTTGCGGGAATTATCTCCGAGGATACATTGATTGGCTGAGATTTCTGTGGCCCCAATGCAAGACAAATCACACGCCTTGAGATCTGATAGGAGATATGAGCACACAGAAATAGGGTCTGCACATAACTCATAAACACCTGAGGATAGCTGGATAGTACAGAACCTTTTTAAAGGTACAATCCTTATTGCATTATCACCACACGCAAAGAACAGCAAATTGTCCAAGCTCACTGTTTAGGTTTTGAAACAGTACTTTGCACAAAAGTGCAGATGGCGGTTAGACAAGGGTATAGCGTATGGAGAGAGGTGTGGTGAATTAAATTCCCCAAAGGTGTTTCTTTAAAGCTGCTTTCAGCCACAAGGTTAAAGACCCTGCCTGTAAAGGTAGATACAGCGGTCGTAAGGTAATACGTTTTTTTGTGAAATTCTCATCATGGTCTGCTAGCTGTCCGTTTTGTGAAAAAACATTTCTGACGATTCTACACAGCCCAGTTTCGGTAAACGGGAACGCAAACAATGTGGTGCAGATCGCACCACACAACCATGCATGTTGTTGGTGTTGGCAATGCATTTCCAATGTGGGTTGCATCTGAGGGAGCGCCCTATGGCATTGAAGGCAGAGGCGTTTTTGTATCGATCGAGTTCAAATATCAACAAGCTTTCTCCATAATGATGGAGTCTACTAATTTTAAGAGTCTACTGTACGTACTTGCGTATGAAAAAGACAGCACTACTTCTGTGTAAACACAAAAGACGTCCCTTACTAGCCAGCAGGCCAGACCGAACTAGGGCAAGGGTTCAAGTAAGGACAACCGGCTTCTCTTCCCGCTGGCTAGTAAGCCGCTAATTAAAGTGACCACTCTGGTGTCCCATCTGCCCGGGAAGGCCAAGGCCTCAGATTATTGGCTGCAGAGTAAACTCCTTAATCCATACAGGCGGACCAAGTACAGGAACTGTAGACACACACACACACGCACACACACACACGCGCACCCACCCATTCACATTACAACAAGCTGCTGCGGGTGCTTCAACAAAGACTAAGACTTTAAACAACAACAGCGAGCATAGCCTCTTCTCCTTCCCTATCCTGTGTGTGTTGTGTGCGGAGGCGGAGTGTGTTAAGTGGGAGCAAACAAGCCGGCAGTCTGCACCCTCGGGTTTCCCTGGGAGACGCACAACAAGCCTTTGATATTTCCCAGCGTTTTTCGCGAAAAACTGCTGTAATCCAGCGTAATGACAACACGGGTCTCTGGGGGGCAATTGGCAACGAGCTGCATCAGCCCAGGAGGAGTGTGGAAAGCGATTGGGGGGAGGCGGAGGGGTAGTGGGTACATTTGGTACCCTATAAGCGGTCTTTGAACATGAGACCTTCGCCAATAAAGGCAAAATGCCGGGTTCGTCCGTCACAACCAGCGGTGGCCGGAAAAAGACCCAACCGACGACGTTTTGTTTGATGTTTTTGTTTCTGCTAATAGAATCGAGCTCTTGTACTGTAAGCCTGTTGCAACTACTCGCCGCTACAGTTAGGTTTTACACAGGTTTTCTCCTCCATTGAAGAACAAGATTATACAACACATACAGTAGTTTCAACATGGCGGTTGACGCTTCCGCCCAGCTAACACAGGATAGCAGGAGGGCAGTTTAAGTTATAAGTGCAGGTATGGGATTATTGCATTGTCAAGTTCACATTCAGACTTTCCTCTATCGTTCATTAATACATCTTCAGTCAATCATCTACAGCAGAAGCCTAGAGGTTAAACACAATAAGGTTTTGTGGCCGGAGAAATGCCATTAACGCATGTGCCGGTTGAATAGCTGGTTATGAGAAGGGAATGTAGGAGAACATTTTTTTTCTCTCTGCCCTTTCTTTAATGACATGCTGCATGTTAGGATACCCCTTGAGCAAGGCACTGACTCCCTGACAAATCACGGGTGAGCATCTTCTGTTTGCATGAATGCGAGTCAAGGCACCACTGAGGCTTATTCCACGTTCTCCTTGATCGATACATTTGAATCGTTCTAATAAAAACCTGCTCCGAACTTAGGAGATGCCACCGACGTTAATACTACATCAATAGCACATTATAAGTATGTGATAAATCTGTGCATGGGGGCTTTACTTACTCTCTCTCTCTCTCTCTGTCTCTCTCTCTGTGACGCAGACCTCGTCTGCATTATAACGGAGGAGGCCATTAAAATGTGCAGGATTTTCTCCGCCGGCTTAATGAGAAGATAAGCAGCGAGTTTGAGAGGGCCCTCATACCCGTTTGCATAAGCGAAACAGGCGAACGCCTATCTCCTAATTACGGTGTCAATTTGGCCCCGGGGAAGAAACCGCCGCCGACCGATGATTCGCCCTGCGGCCCGGCCGACGGCCCGTCACACTTGAGCGGTTTTGGGGAGATTGAGGATAGGGACAGGTTGAAGTCCTCAATCCCTTTTTTATTTTTTTAAAACGCCGTCAGCCTTTCAGCTCTGAGGAGACATGACCTTTTGATGGCGGTGATGACGATGCATTACATATCACTATTCGAGGACCTATTTGTAAATCAAACTAATTATTATAATGTAGCGTAAGTATCCTGCAAGCGTTTTATGGTCATGTTTGTCAGTAAAACATGTTTAAATATGTTAAAGCGCTGGAAACAGCGGTGCCTGGTGGAGAGAATCAACCGCTACAGCGTTAGCATAGAAGAACGGAACCCCGGGAGCTGGTCATGGCGTTCCGTACTGTGGTGGAAGCGGACAATTTTCTTTGATTAAACCAATACTACTGGTCCAAAAGCATGTCAGTCGAAGCTGAAAATGTTGCCAAGCCCTTTCTGGCAACTATGATTCAATCACATTAACCGTGGCTTCGTCGGCGGAGCCTCGTTTAAAATCGCCGCACGTCCGATTCTGTCCGGAACACCGCGAGTCTACGGTGCTCTTTATATCCCACATAAAGCTGCTTTGTAGCTGCCAAAAACTCTCCAGTATAGAACAGGGGTGATCCATGAACTGATCTGAACTACTTTGACACGTTCAACTACAAATAGGTAATTTAGCAGAGACTTTTATCCAGTGACTTGTCAAGTGACTTGCAGTGAGTACAGTTTTACACACATTGTTTAGCTCCTATTCCTGCGAATGCTGACAGTACAGGTAAGTATGTTAGCCATATTTGGGATCGCTGTCCCTCCCTCGTACATGAGATCTTGCCCCAACAGAGTCCTCTATTTACCAAAACACTGCAATATTAATGTGCAGCACTGTACATGAATGTGATGCGCTTGGTTGCTGTGCTGTGACCAAGGTTAGGCCTACTGTACCTGTAAACATATGCCACAATTTCTACAATACTTTATATTAGTGTTCAGACTGATGGTGAAAGAATTTCTGAAGGTGACACTGACCTTACCAATGGCCTACCTATTAACTACAGTAATAGCATGTGCTGTCAAATATGTGCCTGTTAAAATGTCATAATGTAATATTAATACATATTTTATATCTCCATTAGCACACATGCCATTTTGCATATAAGACTTATATAGGACTTTCTTGGAAACTTCAAACGTTTGGAAAACTAACTCCTACTGTATCTACTGTAGGTACCAGGTTGAAGTTTGACAGAGCCACGCTGCAGGTCAAAACTAAAACCAGTCTGGAATTCCCTTCCGGGAATCCAGATAAATCCTTATATTTTCTATCTTTGTTAAAGGTATAGTCATTCTAGAGAAAGCTTGCTGAGAAAAAAACAACATCTCCCTCCAATGCCATAGGGTGCTACCTCAGAAGCTCCACCCCACACACTGGAAACGCACCGCCAAGGGGGAGAATAGTGTATTAGCTTACAAACGCTGACTATACCTTTAAGAGTTATTGTGTGTGTTGAGGTGGGGTCTACCTGGAGAAGTGCTGCTGTAGTGATGCCATCTGGGCCCGTCCCTGCTCAAACTCCTCCGTCACCTCGTGGAGACGCTTCTCGCTGCCCAGCCTCAGTTGTCTCTCTTCCTCTAGCTTGTGGATCAGCTGTCCTCGCTGTGGAGACAAACACACACACACACACACACGCGCGCGGCAGATACAGTTAGCTAACATGCTAATGGGGTTTTTCAAGCACACAGAACTTTTGCTTTTTTACATTTTTTTTATTATTCTGTAAAATAGTTTGACGCAGTATTTGGTTTGTTTCGGGTGACTTAGTGGTTAGCGAGAACAAAATTCCCAACTAGAAAGCGAACCGAAACATCCGCTGTCGTCATTTGGACGATCATAAAACATTTAAAACAAGAATGCACCACTTTTACAACAGCAAATAACATTTTCACAATCCCCATCCAATTTTGTTTCAACCTCCAAATAGCACAGAGAAAACGCTGCGTCTGAACTACGGCCCTGACAAACACTGTTTTATGTTACACAGTGTTACAGTGACACCAAGTGGTGAAATGCAAAAGCAAAATATAATTGTCCCCGACTGTAGGGACCCCCAGTTCTTCCTTTATTAAGCCAATAAGGGAATATCCTCCACCGTGTGGCATATCTGCCCTGGAGACAGCACTCTAGCTGATAACACTGCAGCACAAACTGACTGCTCCAACTAAAACACAATGATGAGTCCGTCTCTCACAAGACAAAAAAAACAAAACAGAGAAGTGATGACGTAAGTAAAACAGTTTTACAAAATAACCCTTTTTCTCTTCCCACTGCGGCCAGCCTGTGAAGAAGGCAACCAATAAAACGTCGCGCTTCGCTGTACAATGAATTGGCAGCAATTCCACAGCAAAAGCAGTTTTTAACTCAGCAGAGCGGTCAGGAAGAGGGAATATTAAACCCAAGTTACCGTTAAAACTAGTCCGGGTACCCCGGCCTGGCCATAAATCGCAGACCGCTATTGTGGAGCATCTCTTTTTATTCAACCGGGAGGCTTTCCTGTCAGACGTAATGGCCTCCGTAAATCCACCGCCACAGAAGCAGAAAGCACCCTTTCCCGGTGCCAAGCGCTGGATGTATACACTTGGACAACAACCAAAGCTAGTTTCTGGCCAGAAGCAATAAATGTGAAGTGAGAGTATTACTTTTTCCTTTATGTTCTTTGGCAAATGCAGTTTACCTCTCTTTGCCAGTGACCCGCTTTTTAGTATTCAGTGCCTTCGTCGACACAGAAACAAAGAAACTGAACAAAGAAACGCAAACATGACTTACCCTGCCCTAATCATAGGCTAAACTCTAAGAAAGGAGTTGTCAGCCTCATAACCAGACTTCTAAGCATGTGCTTTAACCACAGCTGCGTGACATGCACTGTAAGCGTGATAAACAGGTATGGGGAATTAGCAGCGCTGCTTCCCATGGGATTCGGCGTGCATTATAGGTGAATTCTCATCTATTATTTTGCAGGCTACAGTGCAAACACAGTTCTATGCACAGTATTGCATGGTGTTGTTGTGTAAGGGGGCTGGCCTGAACTACCAGAGTTGGAACAGAAGCTTTCTAGTTGCCACACGGATAACGCCCTCCATTTCTGATGACAGCCTCTAAGCCAAGATATCACACAACAATAGATGATTTACAGCCTACATTGTGCGCAAAGCCCTCTTGGTTTTGTTTAATATATCATTTCAGAAAATGTATGGCTCACAGCCATTACATCAAACACTGGCCATATCTTTATGTGGCCAGAAATACCCAGCAATACGTTTCAACTGTGACGTTTATTGTCTACAGCACGCAGTCTTTGTGGCAGTTCAGTTGGCTCAAGATAGTCCCTGTTCTCTAATTGGAAGCATATTCTATACGAGGCCCGGTCTAGAGAATATATTGAGCAACAGCCTGGGAAAGATTCCTTTGTGTCAACACTGAGATGAGATGAGATGACAGCAGCCCTGGCAACATTCTGTGAGAACATTCGCTTAAGGTTAATCCTTAGATTAAGAGGGTAATACTCTGGTTTGCCGGTCCTGCCAGTGCTCGTTGATGTTGATGTGCATGCAGTACTGCCGTTATCCTGTAGAGGGAAACCTCTTCCCAGGAAAAAAGCCTGACAGCAGCCACTCAACAAGGCCACTAGAACAGAAGATATACGGAACAATGACATTTCACGCTGTCCTTCAGAGGCATCTAGATTTGACCAAGTCTCAATCGTGCCTCTGAGGATGAACTTTGACCTCGGTCACAGACACGACCGGCTTCATTTCATGGTTATTAAAAATATAAAGAAAAAAAAAGGTAGAGTAAGACATAAAATAAAAAGAAAGATAAAAAAATCAATCTAGAATTCAGTCTAGAAAACCGACCCTCAGTTACTTTCAGTACGTTTTTGTACAGTTTTTATTGGGAGACTGAATGGATTAATGCAGCGGTTTGCAAACTGTGGGTCGGGACGAATTAAAGTCTTTACTATAGTGTCGTTCTACTCATTGGTCATAAGTATAGGTTGCGGCAAAATAACCTACTTGTTCCTGATTGGATGAAATCCTATTTAACCGGGTGCACACCATCGATTCTGGAGCGCTCTGCTCCAAGGTATTTGGCGCGCGCACACACACACACACACACACACACACACACAGGTATAGCCTAACATGATCTTAAATGGTTTTTGAGAATTACATTGCTGCTTTTTGGTGGGCCTCTTAATAGATTAGTCCTCTCTGGGAGGGTCTTGACATTAGGCACGTACATTTAGAGTGACGCCTTCAAACATGTAATATAGGTGCTAGAACTAGAGCTCTTCCCCCGCCCACCCCCCACACTCTTCTGTGATCCATGGGGGCTTCTAAATTAATCACAGACCGCCGCATCCCACCGTTGTGTCTACAATGCTGTTCTTGTATGTGTGTGTGTGTGTTTGTGTTTGTCTATGCGTTCTTCAGATTTATATGTGCACGCGCACGTGTGTGTGTGTGTGTGTGTCTGTGCGGGAAGGGGGCAGGTATCTGTAAAAATGTCCACGTGGCTTTCAATGCTGTCTCTGTAATTGGATGTGTGTGCGTGTGCGTGTGTGTGTGCGTGTGTCTCAATAATCTCTTCATTACAGACTGGGGCTCTTTGCCTAATCAAAGTATCTGGGAGCACATCCTTGGCTTTGTGCTAACTCAAACACAGGGGACAGAGCACACACCGCAGGTTCCATTCATAAATAAAACATGCTATTAGCTTGTGCGTGCAAGTGTACTGTATGTGTGTGTGTGTGTGTGTGTATGTGTGTGTGTGTGTGTGTGTGTGTGTTGGCTAGCCTGAATTCAGATGAAAGAGTAACAAGGGCAAAATATGGCCGCCTGGCGTGCACACAGTGTCTATGTCAAGCGCAAGACGCAGAGCGTTGTCCTAGCAACCAGCCATAAAAAAAAGTCGCCATTTAAATTGGAGAAATAATAAATAAATAAATAAAAAACAGATATTCTCCAGTCACCAGCTATACTATTGCTATGGCAACTTCCAGCAAGTCACTGGGCGCTAATCTATCTGGCGTGCGTTTCCGCGCCGACGGGCTACGGTCAAAGTGGAGGTGAAAGCCTAGCGGTGGCGCTGTTAATCGCTAGCTAGCGGCGTCGCCATCAATTCAATTATCACGGAGGGGCCCCGGTGTGGCGTTGGAGCACACACATTCTCATTCAAACCACTGTTGGCGCTACAGCACATGATACATCCACACCACCGGGAGATGCAAAGCCGCATGAGTACCCCATTTATCATTGCCAAGTGACCCCCCCCCCCCCCGGTCCTTCCCACACATATACACACACACACGCACACATAGACACTGCATGGGCTGTGGAGGCTGGGGGTGAAGGGGCCTTGTGGAGATGCGATTTGGACCTGGCTGTCAGTGCCTGTCGCCCGGTGAATGGGCACTGGGGAACCCCCTTTTCACAGCCCTCAGCACAGTGTCCACGGCTGATAAGAACAAACCTACACAGACACACATAATATATATAATATATACATATATATATTATATATACACACCGTATACACAACCTTAATCGGCCGTTTCATCAGTTATCATTAAAATAAAGGTGAAAATACGTTGATGTCGGGTGAAATATCCCACCGGCAATTAAAACCACACTCGAGTCAGTCCATAATGTCACCATATTGTTTAAACAGTGCATAGCTGATATACAGTAGCTACAGTACAGCGCCATCACCAGACCCTGCGGCTGTCAACAGGTCTTCTGTGAGAGTTCCCCTCCTGTTTTGTTTTGTATACCATCCCTTAAGTCTCTCTTCGTCTGCTTGCTAGAACCACAATGTAAAAAGCATAGTAAATAAACCGTACGCACCATGATTAATTCATGCTGTTTTATAGTAATCTGAAACCCTTTAAGATCTCCAACAATGTCTCAAATGATTTGTTAATACCAATAAACTCTGAGACAAACGTCATCTTTTGGATTATTGTTGAGTTTCATGAACGTCGGCGCACATAATCCTTTGGGCTGTGATATAGGAAGCTCTGTATTTGCAAAATCTATCTCCACAGGCAGAAATAGATGATTTGTATGTTCTCCATCATCTAAGTCAAAGATCTACTTTACTAATAATCTCTGTGCCACCGGTCTCCGCTATTTTCAGATTCATATCTGCGTTGGCTGTTTGCTTATCTTAATTGCATTTCTGCCGCTATTTTATACTGCAGATTTTTCATATTTGAATTGCTTGGAGTAAGTCCCACAATTTATTTAGAAAAAACAAGTAGTTTTACGACCTTGCATACTGTCCACGCTTCAGTCACGCGTGGACAGATCACGCACGATAATCAAATCAAATGCGCTGGGTAGAAAAAATAAAAATAATAAACTGCTGTGTGTGCAAATCCATCTATGAGGTTCATTATCTGCCCAGTAAAGCTCAGATACTGCGGTGTGTCCACGAAAGCCAAAGAAAAATAAAGCCCCCCCCCCCCGTTTCTCACAAAGCGAGAGCGTTTATTTTTCCATGTTGTTTAGACAGCCGTTTCCAGTGGGCCGTAATGTTACCCAGCGATTTTAAATGGCCTTTTTAATGGACAACTTGGCCCTTAGACGCAAAGGCACTGCCTTTACAAGCCTGCTTGTGAACTACTGATTTGTTGGGATGGGGGGGGGGGGGGGGGGGGGGTTTGCTTCTGACAGGAAACCAAGCATCCTGCCAGAGAACCGCCTCAGATTGGGGGGGGAAGGGGGAGGGTAGGGAGGGGTGACAAGGCAGAACCACCCTGGTGCCACGCCTCTGGTTTGCGGGTGTGAAGAATTCCCATGAAAATAAAAAGAAATTGCGACGATTCTCTGAACGAGCGGTTTGACTAGCTACAGACGTGCTGAATTAGACATGGGACCAAACTAGCATAAACATTGATCACCCGGGAAAATTCCACCCAAAAAACTCCCCCCGCCCCCCAAAAGCCGGCAAAAACAATCTGAAAACAAAAGACTCTTGTACTTAAAGCACTGGCAACAGCAGTCATGTTACTCAACGGGAGGCCCAATTAAAGCACAGAAAAGGCGTTGTAAAAGCGGTTTTATTTACATGTATAATCGTGCGAGCGTGTGGGCTTTCGGGCGGGGGGAAAAGGGGGGTGCAGTAGGCCTAAGGACACATCGTAAAAGACTCGCGTCGCGTCTTTAATTGTCTTTCCCGTCGCGAATGCTCTCGGAAGCGGCACGACGTCTGTGACGTCGCACGACGTGGCAGACACTCATGGCTAGCTACAGAGTGTGTGTGTGTGTGTGCGTGAGTGTGTGTGTGTGGCAGATGCAGGATGCCTCATATAAAGGGGCTTGTGGTAGAGAGCAGGGGAAGACACACTTCAAAAGTCTGTTGCCTTTTAATCGGTCTCTCTCAGTTAGTCCCTTGACAGGCGAGGGGGGGGGGTTAGTGGGTGGGCAGGGAGACTGGGTGTGTGTGTCGGTGGGTAAGGGTGTGAGGGTGTGGATTCTGGGAAGGGGAGGGGTGGGGTTGGGGTATCTAACGGCTGCCGACCGATTCACACTTCACAACGCCAGCACTTTTGACAATTATCGCCTTGATGCGCCCCACCCCCCTTTTTTTCTGTTCTGTCAGGGAGTCATGCCCGCACGAGAGAGAGAAAGAGAGAGAGAGAGAGAGAGAGAAGGAGGGGGTTTGGTTGGAGAAGGCTCCAACAAAGATAATCCCAATTTCAAATGGAGTTTTAGTGATATCCCAGCCCCCACCGCCCCCCCCCCCCCCGATCTCACCCTCTTCTTGTCTGGCACAGATAACTCATCCCCCTTTCTCACATACACACAGGCGCACACACACACACACACACACATTCCAGAGTTATAATTAGCATGTCAGCTACTTGTGTGTGTGTGTGTGTGTGTGTGTGTGAGAGAGATAGTCGAGGGCCCTTCAATGCCGTCTCGCAGCCTGCCAGGCTAATATTTTCCCTGGGCTGCTGCAAGGTCAGGTGTGTGTGTGTGTGTGTGTGTGTGTGTGCGTGTGTGTGTGTGTGTGTGTGGAGGGGGTGATATGTCAGGGTTACAGACGGGAGGTGCTGACACGGTGATACAGGGTGCCAAGGTGTGGACATGTTCACTTAAGATAAAGTATAAACATGACTATAGAAGATATCAAGTGACGGTTATGAAATAACCTGTAAGATCCCACCGAGACGAGTCGCTAAAGGCGCTGCCGCTTTAAAAGCGCGTTGATAAACCCCCGATCACACAGAGACGCGCTGCCTGGGCCAACGGTCACATCGACGAGCAGCGTGACTCCGCGCCTTGCGCTGAAAAGTTGGGATTATTTTGACTTTTATGTGCGTCTAAAAAAAACGAAGCGCATTCCAGTCCATAGGAAACCAGTGGTTTTTCTGGCAACGTGTTTCTAGCGACGCGTCTCGGTGTGATCGGAGCCTATCACTGTAGGTCTCTCTGGACACAAGCTCTAAACTACATAGTTGTATTGATTTAGGCAGGCGTGTACAGATTACAATAGTAGTACCGTATAATAGCTAGCAGCCACTAGCCCTAACATTTGGCTGTGTTAGCGAAGCACTTACACCTCTAATGATGTGCCGAATCTACCCGGCTTTACGCAGCAGTTAAAAGCGCAGGAAGCTACAAAGCCTGCTAGCTTCAATTTGTGTTATACAAAGTAGTTTCCTGGGAGCATGCAAACGTGCTTTGCTCAACTCTCCCTGGAAAATCGACGGGGAGGAATGCACTTAGACGCACCCCCCCCTTCCCCCCCAGACTCATATGACACGGCTAGCCTTCTCAGCGCAGAATTAACGCACAGAAGAAGCACTTGAGGAGCCATGGGAACGAATGCTATCACTGTGGAGGTTGATGCTGTAGCTCCTCCTACTGCATTACACCGTACTTAAAGTAGAGATTGTAAAATAAAGCGTGCGCCCGGAAAAAGGTACCCTGTGTTTCTACACAGTGTTCTGTAAATAGGAACACCGTATAGGAACAACCTTTCCCCCAGAATCCCTTTCACCTTCAAGTGTCCTCGAGCAAGACGCTGACTTCACAACAGCTCAGAGAGTCGTGTTGCCTCATGCTATCAACCTTTACCTTTCCAATAAAATACATTTTTCATCTCAGTAGAATGTGTTTTAGCGTAAACCATGGACAGGCAAGACAGATAGCTTAGGTCTCTATCACAAAGACAAAGGATATATATACTCAAACACACACTACTGTATGCACACATCATGTACACAGTCAACAGCAGCATGGCCTATAAGGAATTAGTCTCACACACACACACACACACACTAACCTTAGTTACATAACGTGCAAAGATAGCCCTTAATCTGTTTTGCTGTGTGCTACAACACGTAGCTGTCCAAGGGTGTTTCTACACTACAGTATACCGGTAAACGTAATGTCATCCTTGTACAGTACTCACACACAACCGCATTCCTGCGAAAATCATTCAGAGCATATCATGAAATGACTCAGTGAAACAGGTCGGGCGATGTGAATGTCAGTGCTACAGTCCATGTTGGTGTACACGCATGCCAAGTGTGTTTCTACTGTAGGCTACAGTATCTGCTGGTGTGTGTGTGTGTGTGTACGTGTTATGCTATATGTGTGTAGCCTAATTAGCATGTGTGTGTGTGTGCGTGCGTGTCTGTGTGTTATTACCATCGTTCCTTCGCTCTTGCACCGTGCCACTTTCCTCTGCAGGCGAGCCACGGCCAGCTTTTCCCTGATCAAGAATAGTTACAGGAGAGAGAGAGAGAGAGAGAGAGAGAGAGAGAGAGAGAGAGAGAGAGAGAGAGAGAGAGAGAGAGAGAGAGA